>JANAVB010033620.1:7609652-7619652 GCA_029216955.1 Iris pallida | reverse complement strand
GTATCGTAGTCTTAGTGGGTTAGTGTCTAAGTGTTTGAGTTTGAGTAGGTAATTTTGATTGTGGAAGGGTCATATAGATAGGTATATATATTTTTGGATTATATAGTATCTATATATATTATAAAAGCATATAGATATAGGTTATGGTTCATAGTAAGGATATGTATATACTTGATATATGATATCTATATGTATGTGTTTGGGTGGTAATATATGGATAAGGATATATGTGTTATATATGTAATGTATATTATATAACTAAGTTTGTGTGCCTTGTCAGCTATGTGGTTTAGCAATGTGCCTTGATTTAGGCTATGTGTTAGATAATAATGGTGCTAGTATCCCTGATTATTTAGGCCATAGACTTGTTTGGACCTAGAATTGACTAACCTAGACTAGTTTGACCATTGTTGACCAAACCCTTGCTAATTTGATCACATTAGACTAGTTGTCCTAGTTTGACTAGATTGTTGACCAGAGTTGACTTTGACCTAGATTAACTTAGTCTCATGTAGATTACATTATAATTTTAATTACCATATAAATTGAACTCTTTATAACTTGTGTTTCTCTAACTAGGACTCTGTGACTCCAGTTGGCTATCTTTTATATCAGCTGTTCAGGGTATCAGGCGAGTACATTCTCTGATTATTTCATACTTACTAAGACTTATATTCTTGCTCTGGATTATTTTACTTGATGCTGTCACGTTGGTAACACAGATTGGTAATATATGGATCTTTTTATGAGATGATCCCCCGGGAGCATCGGGTACATCATGTCATGTACGTTTCACATTTATCATGTACTCTTGTGCTTTCACTATTCATATATACACTTATGATTAATGTACTCTCATGTTCACAGAGCCCTCATGTATAACTTCATGTGCACTCATTTATGAGCTCTTATGTGATGATCATGTACAATAACATAACTTGTCTAGATCCTTGTGTATTGATTGGGGTACAGAGGAGTAGAAATAGTCATGTGAATAATTCCAAGTAGCGTAATCATGTACAACATAGTAGTGCAACCATGTACAACTTAGTAGTGTAATCATGTATTGATTAAGCCGTTTACATGCCTATCTTGTACTCTAAACCACTAGTCACTTGTAGTTCTTTACTTATAGTAGATATTTCTAGTATAGTTATCTCTCTCTTTTTTATGTACATTTTTTTTAGCGATTCATGTATCTTACTCTATTGCATGCTTTATATTCCTGTCGTGATATAAACTGTATTAATTTTGTGCTCGTTTCTATCCTGATCGGACCTGTTAAAAATATTACAGATGGTTACCTTGAGCACACTTGCCCTACTTGCTTGGGATCCAAAGATGATATAGCTTCTTTTGGCCCCGACACTCAGGAGCGATCGGAAGATTAGTTTAGTAGACTTGCATTAGACTTTCATTTGAACTTGTATTATAATGAGTTGAGATCTCGACTTTATTTTAAGATTGTTTGAGATATTACTATTTTAGTAGTTTATATCGGTTGTTGGAGTTTGGAGTTAGTATAGCTTTGTGATCCTGTATTATCATATCGTGCTTAGACTGTAATTAAGTATTATCATATCTTATACTTGTCGTCCATTCGGAGTTGAGCTTTGACAAGTACATTATATAATTGTGTGAGTTGTTGTTTAGATAGTAACCTTGTACAACGTTCTACCGTCGATTCTGTGGCGTAGGCTGGGCGCTGTTATGTACTATGCCTTTACACAGGATGCGGGTGGTGACACGTTTTTAGTGGTGGCCCATGCATGTCGAGAGTCGCATTAGTGCGATATCATGGTAGTACAATGATTACTTATACTGCTGTGCACCTGCGATAGAAACTAAGGAATAGACTTTAGCAGAAAGGTTACTCAATCGCAGTTAGGACTACTTGAGAAGATTCCTGGGATGACCCTTGAGAATCTCATTATAGACTATCTCAAAATTTGATTCCGGCAGTTTCTGTCTACTTCCTTATTCATCGTTGAATTTGATTCTTCGTATTCATTATTGACTTAATTTTCTACCAAGATAACATTATGGGCTAGGTTGCCTGAGTCATGGAATCTAAAGTCTTCTACAGCCATGTTAGATGGTTTGGCTATGAGATAGAGTCTGATTTTGGATGTATTTTTTGGGTGTAGAAATTTAAAGTTTTTGTAGCCAAGCTAGCGACAATGTGAAAGTTTATATACCATGATTCTAGAGGTATGTAGCTTAGTTGCCGACTCTTTGGATTATTACTGTTGTACTTACTGGCGTAACGAGGATTATGGTAACATAGTTCTGGATAGACATGTATGATTATCAGATTGCAGAACAAATACCATATAGATGGTGCCCTATTATGATGGAGTGGAATATTAGTATGAATGTCACTTGAGTATCATGGATTAGATAGAGGGAGTTAGGTCCCTTGTAGCGTAGCACCATGTTTTGCACCATCAAAGAGATATACCCCGGAGGGGCAGGACTTTTGTACTGACGGTTGTGGAGACCAACGCTATGAGTGACGAGTTAGCAGGTCTTTCCTTCCTGTCCTTCTTTTCCATCTTGTTGTGTGATTCCATTAGTACCTGTCAGGACATTTTGTGCTGTGATAGATAGTATAGTGACATATTCAAGACTATGATATCACGACAAGTAGGAATCATATTTTGTATGCTTTAGATAGAATTTTCTCGAACTTGATTGCTGGAGTTTGACCTATAAGGAGTACGATGATTTGGACAGACCATATGATTATCAGACTGTATCTTGGATAGGTTTTGAACATATCATCTTTGCTTTTGTTTCAATTTTTTTCAAAAAAGTATAATGTTTTCCATCACAAATTTACTTAGGAGTAGGGATAACTTCAGATAAGTAGTATAATTCTTTGTAGGACTTCATTAGTTATAGCTCTTCCATAGTATAATGGTTTGATAGCTTGTATTAGGACTTATTATTAGGTATAGTAGTCTAGTTGACATTAGAGTAGTAACCCTTTATAATTAAATCTCTGTTGATTTTGACTATCAGTTTCATATAGGATGTTAGTCTGCTCAGGAGGTAGTGACCCCTCTGGCTCACCAGAAGGATAGTAGGATATATTGATGGTTAGAACAGTGATATTTCGTAGGTGTAGTTTAAAAACAATAAGGATATTCGAGGTCGGTTTGTTTTGTGGACTTGAATAATTTTAGGTTACTAATTCTCGAGATATTTCACTTAAGATTGTGATGCTAAATTTTAGAATTTAGAAATGGAGAAGTGAATGTAACTATGAAGCGATGATGATACCAAAATTGAATAAGATGTTTGTAAGAGGACAGAGTGAACACAAAGATTTTGGGTTATGGGAAAATTTAAAGATTTTGTGGAAGTTTTAAAATTTAAGAAGAATAATATTTGAAGGTGTACATGAAGGAAATACGAAGGTCGATTTTATAATAAAGAATAATTTCCTGCATGACATAGTAGTATTAGCTTCGAATAAATTCGAGGATAGTGATTTGAACAAGTTCGAAGATTTCATAGACTTTGATCTAGAGATTTTGGATCCAAGTTAGGACAATGTGTAGAAATTTAAATTTTTGGGATGATTAAGTAGATAAGGGAGAGTAAGATCAGACAGAAGGAATAAGAGTTTTAACAAGAGCATGATTCATGAAAAATGCCTTGGGAATTTAGGCCATGCTTCTAGGAGGGAGTTTTAGTCACCAGACCTAATTTGAGGTGAGTTTTCGACCTAGGCTTTAACATGTCTTTTGTAATTTTTTTTACGCCCCTTGCTTGTATGTTTTGATACCTTGTGATTGCCTTGTGCTGTAGTATGGCTAGTATAGCGAGATGAGACCTCAGACTGATATTGCCTGCCATGACCTTGTATGTTATTCTTTTAAATTGTATGATTTAGATGAGCTTCTAAGACCGTGATTGTTGGGGACGAGACTCTAGAAGGAGTATGATCATCTTAATTTCGAGGATAAAATTTTTCTAAGGAGGGTAGATTTGTAACCACCACATTTCTAAAATGAGGGTAATTTTAAACTTTTATAAATTTGATTATTTAATAATAGATTTAAATCATGTTATTGATTTATTGGTGAATTTGATTATTTTAATAACATTAAATTAGTGTTTTATGATTTTATTCTTTGGCTAGTGTAACCTTAGAGCTGTTTTGCCTAGGGACTAACCATGACCATAGAGGCCTAACCCACGTGATTAGATTATCTAATTACCACTTTTTAGGCCAAGAATATTTTGGTCATTTTGTGACTTTTGAATTATTTAGGATTTTGATTAATTGGTAAATTTTAGATTATTTTAATAATATGTAAGTTGATGCATTGTGATTTTGATCATTTTTTATTTTAATACTTTGGGAATATTTATATTTTAATATTGATTTTATGGGATTTATTTAGTTGGGTTTGAGTTTTGTTTCGTTCCGACTTGTGTTAGTGACCCGGGTAGCTTAGACTCTAGACGGGACCCCAAGATTAGTTAGTCATGGCCCACAAATCCCAATAATTTAGTTAGTAAGTTTAGACTAATCCCACTTGTTAGATTGGTTAAGTTAGAGGCTTAAATTTAACCATTTTGATCCCAAACTTGAACCTAACTTAAAAATAACAAAGAGGACTAGTTGAGGCCTTATTGGACTTTCCCCCAAGGCCCAAATAGGGGTTAATGGTAGACACTATTGGTAGGTTAGCTTATGTTCCTTTTATTTTATTCTATCTTGCCTCTTTTCCTTCACAAAGTGTTCTTCCCCAAATTAGAGAGCTTTCCTCTTTGATTTGATCTCCAAATCTATTCAATCCTCCACCAAAACTTCCATCCAAACTTCTCATACTATCAAGGAAGGGTGCTAGCAAAGATTTGGATCAAAGTTCAAGGAGGAGTGTCCATTTTGGAAGGATCTTCGTATCGGAGTCATATCCTTGAGAGTATCATTGGGATCCCACTCCCAATAGGTAAAATCGACCCTCTAAATTGATTTTCTATGCATATTAGTTTATTTTGAATCCATAGGATCCACTCCCATATATTTACCCCTTTAGTTTTAAGTTTGAGACCATTTAGAGCTATCTTGAGCTAGTTAGAATTGTGTCTTGTGTCCTACTTATTAGATCTCAAATTAGGACATCTCATGTGTTTGGTTTAATGTCTAATATGTTTAGTTGTGTTTAATTTCAGTTTTAGACACGTTAGAGGATGGATTAATGTTAGTTAGGATGGTTAGAATGAGTTTTATTTGGATACCCATGGTTAGATCTAAGTGGTTTAGTCTACATGTCATATTTTTTAGCCTCAACTTGTCATTTAAGTGTCTATTTATATAATGGACTATTTTGTATATAAATAATAAGTTTGTTAGATATATTTCATATATTTAGATGTGTGTGGATATGTTGTTAGTGGTGTGCTTGTGTTAGAGGAGAGGGGAGTGTGGTTTGATGTGTGTCATGAGTGGTGTGGAGAGTGAGATGTGTTTTTTCGTCCAAACAACCCAAATTCGTCGTAATATTTATCCACGTTTTTAGTAGCCATAGCAACTTAGAAATGTCATAACTTTTAGCTTATAACTCCAATTAATCTTCCGATTTTTTAAAGAACCGTATCGAAGTTAGCTTTCCAAATATATATATACTAATAGGTCAAATGCATTCTAGAACTTTCTATAGAACTGTTTGAGTGTCAGTTGTACGAAAGACAAATACGTTTCGGTATTTTTGCGATTCCGGGAGCTTCCGGATACAAAAATACGATCCGTTTGAAGTTTCAAAAAGCTAATATGAAGGGCTACAACATACGTTAATCGTAGAATTTAGTGAAGTCCCAATTGATACAATATTGATTTTAATTAGAATAGTGACTATACGATATAGATATTTTGTGTAAACTATGAGCCTATGTAGTATGGATATTAAGTGAATGTAGGTAACATAGGTTGTCGAGTATATGTATGATGTAGTGCACACACACACACACACACACACACACACACACACACACACACACACACACATATATATATATATATATATATATATATATATATATATACACACACACACACACACACACACACACACACACACACACACATATATATATAATATATATATATATATATATATATATATATATATATATATATATATATTATTGTTACGTAATATATGTTAGTATGTTTGTTAGAAATTGGTTAGTAGAGGGTAAGATATGTTAGAGTTGTTATATGTTAGTGTAAGTTATATATGTTAGTATGTTTGTTAGATGTTGGTTAGTAGAGGTTTAGATATATTAGAGTTTGTTATATATTAATGTAAGTTATATTTGTTAGTATGAGTGTTAGTTGAATAGTAGAGGTTAGTATTTTGTTAGATATTTGATATGTTGTTAGATAGTTTGATGTTAGATATCTAGTATGTTAGATATTGATATGTTAGTAGGTTATGTTAGTTTTAGATAGCGGTATGTTAGCAAGTTAGTCTCTATAGGTTATGTGTTAGATATTAGTTAAGATGTTATGTTAGTACATTAAATAGTTAGTAAATTAGATATTTGAGGGGTATCTTGGTATCTCATGATATCAAGTTTGTATCTTAAGATAAATATGAATTACCTTTACCTTCAAGGTAAATGATTAGTTTATCTTATGACCATGGTATTGGTTTTGGGATGCCAATATGACCAAGGTTGATATGGTATCCTAGTGTTAGTGGGTTAATGTCTAAGTATTTGAGTTTGAGTAGGTGATGTTAGATTGTGGAAGGGTTATATAGATATGTATATATATTTTTGGATTATATAGTATCTATATATATTATGAGAGCATATAGATATAGGTTATGGTTCATAGTGAGGATATGTATATACTTGATATATGTGAAATATATGTAATGTAAATTATATAACTAAGTTCGTATGCCTTGTTAGCTATATGGTTTATCTTTGTGCCTTGATTTAGGCTATGTGTTAGATAGCAATTGTACTAGTATACTTGACTATTTAGGCCATAGACTTATTTAGACCTAGAATTGGCTAACCTAGACTAGTTTGATAATTGTTGACCAAATCCTAGCTAGTTTGACCACATTAGACTAGTTGTCCTAGTTTGACTAGATTGTTGACCATAGTTGACCAGAGTTGACTTTGACCTAGATTGACGTAGACTTATGTAGATAGCATTATAATTTTAATTACCATATAAATTAAACTCTTTATAACATGTGTTGCTCTAACTAGGACTCTGTGACTCCAGTTGGCCATCTTTTATATCCGCTGTTCATGGTATCAGGCAAGTACATTCTCTGATCATTTCATACTTGCTAGAACTTATATTCTTGCTCTTGATTATTTTACTTGATGCTGTCACATTGGTAACACGGATTGGTACTATATGGATCTTTTCATGAGATGTTATCTCCCTCTGGAGCATCGGGTACATCATGTCATGTGCATTTCACTTTCATGATGTACTCTTGTGCTTTCACTATTCATGTATAATCTTGTGATTCATGTACTCTCATGTTCACAGAGCCCTCATGTATAACTTCATCTGCACTCATTTATGAGCCCCTATGTGTTGATCATGTACAATAACATAACATGTCTAGATCCTTGTGTATTGATTGGACTACGGGGGAGTAGAAATAGTCATGTAAATAATTTTAAATAGTGTAATCATGTACAACTCAGTAGTGTAATCATGTATTGATCAAGCCGTTCACATGCTTATTGTATACTCTAAACCACTAGTCACTTGTAGTTCTTTACTTATAGTAGTTATTTCCAGTACAATTATCTCTCTCTCTTTTATGTACATTTCTTTCAGCGATTCATGTATCTTACTCTATTGCATGCTTTATATTCCTGTTATGATATGAATTGTTAATATTTTGTGCTCGTTCCTGTCCTGATTGGATCTGTTAAAAATATTAAAGATGGTTGCCTTGAGCACACTTGTCCTACATGCTTGGGATCCGAAGACGGTATAGCTACCTTTGGCCCCGACACTCAGGAGTGATCGGGAGATTAGTTTAGTAGACTTGCATTAGACTTTCATTTGAACTTGTATTGTAATGAGTTGAGATCTCGACTTTGTTTTGAGATTGTATGAGATATTATTATTATTTTAGTAGTTTATATCAGTTGTTGGAGTTTGGAGTTAGTATAGCTTTGTGATTCTGTGTTATCTTATCGTGCTTAGACTGTGATTGAGTATTATCATATCTTATACTTGTCCTCCGTTCGGAGTTGAGTTTTGACAAGTACATTATATAATTACGTGAGTTGTTGTTTAGATAGTGACCTTGTACAACGTTCTATCGCCAATTATGCGGCGTAGGTTGGACGCTGTTACGCACTGTGCCCTTAAACAGGGTACGGGTTGTGACAGTTTGATACGGCCCTGCGCTGGTTGAGGTAGGTGTGCATATCAGAGTTGTGCGCCACCTGACTATATGTCTGAGCCACCTTTAATTTACCCTGCTTGTTCTTGAAATATGCAAAATAGGCAAATCTTAGCTCTGGCTAGACTGGCGCTGGCCATGAGGAGTGGACAGGATGTTATGTTGTTTTGCGCACCATTTTTTAGTATATTTGGTGTAGCACAGTTGATCAGCAGAAGATAGACTTCGAGTAGAGTCTAGTCACTTGACATTGATTTGATTATCTCTGCCAAGAGAAGTAGAATCTCCACTCAGAAGCATTCTCGTATTGACTAGCGCATGGGCATAATCAGACGCATTTTCTACCAAGTCTAGGACTGGCAATGATAAGGAAAGGCCATAGGGCGCTTTTTTTGTTCTGCACAGGGGCAGTAGATAACAACATCTCCACCAAGTTTAGAACTGGGGAGGAAGAGGGAGTAGCCTGTCGGAGCTGTCCTGTAAACCCCCTAAATTGTTTTATGATCTTTATAAATTTGGTACTAATTTTTTTAATTCGTATCGTATGTCGCGTGTGGGTTTGCATTTTTTGTCGCGTATTAGTTCGCATTTCGTATGGCTCGTCGAGTGCGAATATCTGCGAGGTACATTTTTTTACCAAACATTTTATTTTACAAGCATAGTTTTTTTTCAAATAATATATAATAATTATATTTAATTGCTTAAGGTGGTAAAAACGTCACATTGGGATTTCCAAAACCTTATTTTACAGGTTATTTATTTACAAATATAAAACAGTAATTTGAAAACTTTGATTTATGCAATTGTTCTTTACGTACGAGGTACATGAATTTGAATTCATGTATATAATTATTTTAAAATTATTAGTATTAATATTTTCAAATCGAATAGATATTTTAAAAATAACGTTTGATTTAATTGAATTAGTTATGGTGATTAAATTAGAAATTTAATTTTTTTGTAATTATTAATTTAAACTTAAGCTAAAGATATCTACTGTTGACCGGGATCGGATTGTTATATTAGTTTAAAGTGATTTCAATTAATTAGGACGTTATCTAGAGGGGGATTTTAAGCAATCCATATGCTTATCTAAATGGACCATCCACCTCCTATATAAGGAGAGGTCCCATACTCTTTTTCCATCAAATTCCAATCATTCAGATATTTCTCAACCAAAGTGTCATGCATCGTGTCCATGACGACTTCTCATACATTATTTTTCGACCATCACCGCCATTCGACCTTGCCATCTCCGACCACACCCAATCGTCATCACCGCAACCACCACTGTCACCATTCCACACGCCACCAACTCACCCCCGACTACCCACGACGGCCACACCGGCCAAGCCAGCCCCTCCGGCCTCACCTTACAACAACACCCATCAGCCAGCCCTCCGCCACAAGCAACACCACCAATGCCACAACTATCACCCCTCACCTACCACAGCGACTCCAACATCTCTCTTTTTCGGTCCACAGACCTGCACCACCGCCACCACCGGCGCCCAATTTCGACGACCTCCAAAAGAAACCCACCACCAATATAAGAGTACCAAAATAGGAAAGCCTCACCTTCCCGTCGA
>JANAVB010033620.1:7491946-7602741 GCA_029216955.1 Iris pallida | reverse complement strand
CGACTTCTCATACATTTTTTTCGACCATCACCGCCGTTTCGACCTTGCCATCTCCGACCACACCCAATCCTCACCATCGCAACCACTACTGTCACCGTTCCACCGCCACCAAATGTCACCCCCGACTACATACGGCGGCCACACCGGCCAAGCCAGCCTCCCCCGGCCTCCACTCACAATAACACCCATCAGCTAGCCCTCCGCCACAAGCAATACCACCACCGCCAAGGACTTCACCAATGCCACAACCATCACCGCCATCACCCCTACCCCACAGCGACTCCAACATCTCTCCTTTCCAGTCCACAAACCTGCACCACTGCCACCACCGGCGCCCAATTTCGACGACCCCCAAAAGAACCCACCACCAACATAAGAGCACCAAAAATAGAAAAAAGCCTCACCTTTCCGTCGACCAGCGTTGACTTCTACCCGTCGGCCTTCCCTCCATCGTACGGCCGTGTCAGGGAGCACGTCCGCCCCTCCTCTATGGTATCCACCATCACTGGCCGCACGAGCCGTCATACTTTTTGAATCGTCGACCAGAGTTGCGGACCGCCGTAAGCGCACCGCACGATCCGGCACCCGACCGCATGGATCGGCCGAATCCCGACCACGACCGTCTTCCCCCTTACCTCTGCCAGATTCGGTTGGATCCAGCCACCTCGGCGTCGCGTCAAGCCACTGTCGCCACGTCGATGGCTCCGCACCAGCAGCGCACTCCTAACCGAAGTCAGCTCCCATCCATTGGACGTCCCTCCAATGCAACACAGGTGGGAACCATGCACTGCCCCGGACTTCTCCAAGCCCGCGCCGCCCGCTCCGGTGAACCTCCCGCTGGTACTTCCCTCTCCGGTAAGACCTCTGCCGCCACTCTTTTTCCTTCTCCAACTCTTTCACTCCATCTCATTCTATCTTTCTAGTTTCCTCATCCTTCTCCAATTAAATAGAGTAGAGCTGTTAATCGAAAAAGAGAGGAGACAACTCTTTCTCTTCCATGTTTCATGTTATATCTATTTCCTTCTTTGCTTTCATCTCTCCCAAGGAGAGTAGAACTGATAATTTGTTCAGTTGAATCAAAGGGTTGACTATTATTATTATTATATTACTATTATTATTATTATTATTATTATTATTATTATTATTATTATTATTATTATCATTTCTGTTGTGTTTTGTTGTTGTGTTTGTTTTATATTATAGTATTAAAATGATTAAGTGACAATCCTATCTTAGTAATTCTGCCAGGATGTATTTTTATATCTATGGTATCATAATATTTATTATTGATACAATTGTCAACAGTTTTATTAAAATTATTATGAGTATTAGTAGTTCGTATTATATATAAAGAAATTATATAAAATGTTTTGTTATCATTAGATATAAAAATCTTTTCAAAATATTTTATAAATATATATATATATACACACACAGAGTAAAATAAAATTATATATTTGGCTTATATTTCAAAATTTGGTTTTATAAGCTTGAATAAAACTATTTTTAGATTATTAATATTAAACTAAATTATTTTTAAAGATATAGGCTTTTTTCTATCTATAAAAGATATGTTGACTAACGTAGAGTTTTTAGTGAAAATAATTTCCTTTAGATTTTTGTAAACTAAACCTAGTTTTAAATAGTATAAATATTTTCTTAAATAACAAACATATATTTCACTTCAACACTTTTCAATTATCATCTCCAATCATGACTAAATAGTGCGTTCCTATTTCTTTGCAAATTCGAACCTGTATGCAACGACCATGGCTAGTGGATTATTCGGACATATCAGCACACCGCACAATACTAGACGTCACATCAGGCTAGATACCTTGCCATTTATATTGTTTATATTCAGTCGGCATTTCTTTAGTTATTTGTATGTCACTGTTCATTTATTTCCAGCTGTACCATTATTACAGTTCCTGATTTACTGCATGCTCAGTGATATTAGCTTACTTTATTTATTATCCTTTGATTGCATATGGACCTAGAGTTAAGGGACTACCATCTGTATTGTATTGCGTAACCTTGACACAGTTGTACCATGAGTATTTGTGAGATGACTAGCATGTAGAGGTCCTTACGTGTTGGCTGATCACCCGTGCGCATGCGTTAGGTCTAACTGCTAATAGAGGCAGGTTGGGAGACTTAGCAGTTAGTAGAGGTATATGGTCGTAGATGCGACCTAAATAAGAGTATTGGGTGGAGAGAATAATACCTGACGTATGGGCTTCTTTGCACTTCCCTGATTACCTGTGCGCTTCTCCGGAGACGCAGGCTCAAGTGCCCTTTAACGTTTCCCAGGGCATTATGGACGTACCCCCTTGCATATGATTACCTCTAACGATATTCGGACGTTACGGACATAGGCCCCTGGTGCCCTATATGGGGACTATGTTGATCCCATTTACAGTCAGGGCTCATGCGTCGAAAGGATTGTTTCTCAACTGCATGTTCACTTTAGTATGGTTAGGTCACCTTATTAATGTCTTGTCACTTACTTTTATTTGTGGCATATTTTATATTCAGTAAATATATGGCATATTGTTTATTGTATCTTGTTACGTCCCTCTGAGGACCTGGTGAATTCTCCAGGTGTGTCTTTATGGTTTTTGCAGGTTCTCTCTCTCTATGGCCATGTCTTCCTCTCTTCTTTCGAGGTGATTGCACTTGAATCGCCTTCGCATCACTCGACAAAATTCTTTATTTATGTATTTCTCCCTTTCTTGTTGGTAGTGGATTTGTCTATGTCCAACAACTTGTAAATGATAATTCATGTGTTATTATAAATTCTTTATTCTTTATTTGTGGATGAGAATTGTGTCGTGGTGTACTTCATTTTATAGCTTATGTATACATACGATGGTCCATATACTTCGTATGTATAAGCTGGCATGTCAATGTACTTAGTCCTTGTATTTTGGGACTAGGCATTACATGTCCCCTAATTGACACATGAGCATTGACTGGCACACCCTTTGTCAATTTTAGAATTGGCAAGGAATAAGAAATGGCCTGGTGGCGCTGTCTTTTGGTTGGCGCCTATACATTGGTTGGCGCACCCTTTGCCAATTTCAAAATTGGCGATGAAGAAGAAGTGACCTGGCGGCACTATCCTTTGGTTGGCGCCAGGGAAGTGATAGAAGCACTCTCCACCAATTTTAGAATTGGTGAGGAGGAAGAAGTGGCTACAGAGCTTTTTTCCATAACTGGTGCAATAGCAGTGATTGGTGCATTGGAAGACTTCAGAGTCCAGGCAGCGTGAGCCATGTTCTTCGTAGCAACAGTGGTGCACATGGCACCCCCTGCACCAATCATCGCTTCACAAGTAGTTTGGTCAACTTTTACGACCAATGACTTCTGCGTCTTGCTGACCGATACAACATCGCATTCAGTTATCACTTTTTCGTCAGAGGAGAAACTCATCATCAGCAGAGTCGTCATTTTATTTTCAAAAATAAGAAGTGTTCCTTTACAAACTAAAAAAAAGAAAGTACAAAAGTACAATTGATTTTTGGGAAAGTACAACTATATAAATCCTATCAGAAGACGAGCACTTTATCCCTTGGACAATGCGATATTGAAGAACAAAGCCTTTGGAGAGTGCTACAGCATGTGCTAAGAAGATTATGATCGCTAGTAATCATTTGTAAGTGATTTAAAACTCTATTTATAGAGTTCTGATATAACTGTCAGCCAGTCATTCTGATTGGCGCACACTGCAAATGGTGCGCCATGCACCCCTTGGCGTGAACAGTTTATTTAACTGCTTGGATGCATGGCATGTTTTAATTAATATGCGCTTGGTCATGGGCAGTGTCACATTCATGTTCTTCGAGATTAGTGGCATGTATGCCACATAATCTAACTGCTTCATGATGATTTGATCAGGTAGCGCCAACTGCTGAATGTCGCTAGGCACTGCTTGCTGAGTAACACCAGGCGCTAACAGTTCTTTAGTGCTCCTCTAATTAATATGATACTAATGATCATTCTGTGCCAACTGCAGATGGCGCAGGAAAGCTGATGGTTATTTATGGCAGATCTGACACGTTTGACAAAATCTTCTCGAGCGCCACGTGCTCGGAATTCGAAGGGATTTTTCTCGACTGACATTCTGTCAGTCATGATGATAACTGTTTAGCTTCTCGAGAAGATGGCCACATGGAAAGCAGTGCCACTTGATAACTGGCACCATCTAATGTCTGGTACCATCTGATAGTTGGCGCCAATTGATGATATGAATGTTGGCGCTTCCTATGAGTGGCGTAGGGTACTGAGGATACTTTTTAGGCTTTTATATATTATTTTTTCTATTAGTTGGTAGTGGATTTGTCTCCACCCAACATCATATACAAAAGACAAATTCTTACTTAATTCTATAAAAGCTTTATCTTTATTTATGGATGAGATTAGTTGTTATGGTTTTACTGTATTTTACAGCTTACGTATATTTATTATACGACTGACATGTCTACGTACCTAGTCTTATATATTTTGGGACTGGGGCGTTACACCTATTTCTAACTATACACAGGCCTTGCCCTTGTGTACAAGACTACAAAGCTCTCTCCTCTACTGATAGGACCTCTCATAAACTTCCTGCCACTGCCATTCTCTTCATAAAACTCACCAACACACCCTCTTGCCCTTTACTGCCAGTTGTTTACTACCATTCTCATCTGTTGTATGGCTGAGTGTTCCCTTCACTTACAAACTCTGATACACAGGCAGGTGGTGTACCTATGTGCACTGCTGCCATGATGCAACATCACTAACAATAGGCCTGCACATTCTCCACACCTTGCACAATCCTATGTTTGCCCCAATTGCTATTGTTATTGCTAGGCTTCAAGGGCAGTGCCCCCGCCTGTTCCTAACCCTACATAGGAAGCCAACCTTCACATGTACTATATGCTGTTGTACATACAAAAAATACATGTAGTTGCTAACCCCTAAACAACTGTATGTACTACTGTCAAAACTCCTACATCACTTACTGTAGTGCCCTGTTTTGGATAGGCGACGGACTATATAGTATACTTGGGGCGAGTCAGATCGGTCGAAAACTTAGATAGCTATTTGACTCGATCGCTGAGCTTGACTTACGATAACACTTTGTGGCATCGAATAAATCGATTTGGACGAATGTTACGAGAATCGATACAACTAGTGGAATATCGACTTCTGTTGGAATAAGTCCTAGATGTAGTAGGCTGTGTCTCGGCAAGTAAGCTCTATATAAGAGTCCCTTCGACGGGGATGGACTGCTGTATGGTTTTCTTGAGTTTTTGCTGCTTGGTTTTGATGAATATGTTTTTGGGTCAATTTTTGCATTCATTTTACATATTTCCAAACAGAGGAATAAATAAGAAACTTTGATAAAATGTTGTTGCCATTGCAGGAGATCGTGTAACTGAAGCTTGAACGTTGTGAAGCACTTCGACTCTCGACACGATCAAATACTTGGTGGGTGGTTCGGCTCCTTCTTTTCTACTCCGTCCCGTAAATGAAATTCAGTTTTCCTTTAACTTATTCAAATCGATGATGCCAAGTTAAATGCATGCCAAATCACTAAGATCAAGAACTCAGGATAACTGTATCAAATTATTATAAACTACTCTGAAAAATATAAGTTTCACATAAAAAAGCAAAAAGATAAGGTTTTAGAAAAGAGATAGATTATTTCATGAGCTACAAAATAACATAAAATATTGGTTGTGGCATATGGTGCCTCGAAAATTGGTGCCTACGGGATGCCAAATCAGAAGTACGGCTTTGGGGAAAATGATTCGTTGTATGAGTTGGAAAAAAGATAATGTTGCTCAAATACTGTCCATGCTATGCAATATGTTTCATTTATTAAATTGTTCACGCATTGACATGGTCATGGACAACTTGTGCACAAGTTTAACTTTCCTCGAAACGATATCCGGGGCATCAAAACCGAATCGATCTAGGAGGAATGAATAATCGTGCTACAGCACTGATGCATTGCAAAACTTTTAGTCTGGCTCGCAACATAGACTGAAAGGATCGAAATGCCATTGAGATAGTCCAAAGTGATGTGTAACAACAATGACCGCACATATAAGATAGTAGAATGCTCACCTATTGTCTTATGCAGGTAGTAAGTAGTATCTCTATTTTTATGCAAGGACAAGCACGACCGTGCAAAGGATTGTGATAAACAGCTATGTTTTGCTGTATGCTTGTTACTGGTTTCAAGGAAGGCTATAAATATAAACTGAATTCATTTAGTTTTAAATAGAAAGAAAACTCTAATGCATGCCTACCTTAACAATCAGAGTCGGTTTAGATGTGTGGGTTCGTCTCGCTCACTAGTGCATTCCCAAGTATACTAATCTTCCAACCCCACAGGTGACTAGGACTCTGGGGTGCACGTCCCTAAGCCAAAGCTGATGTTCGGAGAGGCATTTTGAAGCTTTTCCTATCTTGAAGTATTTTGAAGCTAATTCATCAATGGCTTTCAATATATAAAAGGGTGAATGTATGGAATGACAAGTGTTAGTTCAGGCAGCTTGTCGAACATATTTTTTTGTTTAAACTAAAGTAGCCTCAATGACACATCCAATGTAATATGACATAAACTTTGTTGCAAGCTATCAAAAAAAAGCATATTTATATCTTCCTATACTGATTGTTTAATTACTCTATGATTTGTGAAGTTTTAACTTAATTTTTAAATAAAATAATCAAATGTAATATTCTTATCTTATACGAGTACAACTCCAGACTCGTACGACATAACGCCTTAGCAAGGATGATTAATTCGGCATAATAGGAACTGGGTCGAATGGTTTGTCGAGTCTAGGGCATGACAAATTGGTAACAAAGCACATTTATACTTTCATGAATTTTCAAAAAATGTTTCGTTTGGACTGTCGGTTGCGATTACTCGATTGAATGCTTGTCGACATGCTGCGTGAAATAAAAGTTCCATACAGGTAAGCCTGTAGATATTTTATAAAAATACTAACAGGTTTACTCTGTTTTATAGGAATGACTAAGCAGAATAAAAATAATCAAGCCACAATAACCAAAGCTGTGGATAGTTCGTCTAGTTCGAAGGGCGCTAGCCCTAGCGAGACTACAATCGAGAAGTTGCTACACATGATAGAGCTGTAGTAGCAACAACTTCAGATGCAAATCAAAGCCCAGTTTGGAGTACAACAAAAATAAATGGGCGCCCTGATGTAGATCATAAGCGATATGGTGGCCAACACCAACATAATGGTCGTGGCATTCTAAGAGAGGGAAGATACTCAAATAGAACTCGAAGAAGAAGTTCAACCACAAATGATGAACTCTTCTTCCTTGTTAAGAGCAACGGAGTTCCGCAAAATAAACCCGCCTAAGTTCAATGGTTGAGCGGAGCCTGATGTTGTCGTTGGATGGCTCGTGGAGATTGACGACCTGTTCAATCTTTTCTGCATCGAAGGGTCACAGAGGGTAGCATGTGCGGCCGAACAACTGCAACTGAGGGCCTATGACTGGTGGGCCGCGAAGAAACATAAAATCTATGAAATTGATCCCAATACCAAGATTTCTTAGGAAATGTTCAAAGAAGCCTTTCTTGACCACTATGTTTCTCGCGTCTTTCATCATAAAAAAGAAGACGAGTTCAGAATGTTGAGACATGATAATATGTCAGTCGACGATTATGACTCGAACTTCTCAAAACTAGCAAAGTTTGTTGGCCCCTTTCTGCCCAAAAAGGAAGCCTGGTGCGAACATTTTTTACAAGGTCTGAATGATGAACTACGAATGGACGTCATGAATCAAAAGTGCCAAACTTATCGTGAGTCCTACGATGCCGCTCTTGATAGTGAGTGTATCTTTGGCCATATGTCACAGCGAGCTGACTTCAACAAGCATCCTGACAACGTCGGAGGATCGGAAGTGTCAAAACATCCAAATATATTCAATAAACGGGGCAATGGTGGACTACATTGTAACAGATGCGGTAGGCGTGGGCATCGAGTGTCCGATTGTGTTATGAGAACTTGCTACAAGGTGGCAAGATAGGCCACACAAGTAACTACTGTCAGATGGGGAGGCCAAATAAAAACCCACCGAGGAATGTTTCAGATCCAAATCATCCAAGGAACATTCCAAATCAGTATAAAGCACCTATATTATAAGGCGCATATAAAGTATCTGTGAACCCGTTGAATCAACGCTATAATGCGTAAGGCCGAGTCTATGCATTGACTCGACATGAGGCCTTCGCCTTCGATATTGTTGTAACCGGTACATTACTCCAAAAAAATATACCAGATCGAGTACTATTCAATTCGGGTGCAACATATAGTTTTATATCTGCAGATTTTTCTGAAAAAAATAAATTAGACATGCAATCACTAGATATGAACATAAGTGATAGCACTCCATCGGGAGTCGATATGTCTACAAACTTTATTTGTAGGGATGGCCATATTTGTATCGGAGGAAGAAATCTATCCTTAGAATTTCTTATACTAGGCATCAAAGAGTACGACATAATTTTGGGTATAAATTGGTTGGGAGCTTGCCATACAAGGATCGAGTGCGCGGAGAAGAGAGTTATGTTTTGTCTTCCTGGCAAGACAGAGTTTTTATATTCATGCGATACGGTCTCGAAAACGGCCATGGTAGTAACAGTAATTTTTACGAGGTGTTTGTTACATTATGGTTGTACGGGATACTTGGCATCAGTTTGAGATACGAGGAAGGATAATGCAAACACAATAAAGACTGATATTGTGGCAGTTCTTCTTAAACTTTTCCCATACAAGATGCCCGGAAAGCTGCCGGATCGAGAAATAGAATTCGACATCAATACCTACTCGGATACACGACCGATATCAAAGATGCCTTACCGAATGGTTCCAACAGAACTGAAGGAGCTGAAGGTGCAATTACAAGAGTTGCTAGACCGCGTATTTATTCGTCCTAACACCTCTTCATTGGGAGCTCCCATATTGTTCGTGGAACAGAAAGACGGGTAAATGCGGCTACGCATCGATTATCGCGAACTCAACAAGGCGACCATGCAGAATAAGTATCTACTACCACGAATTGACGACTTGTTTGACCAACTGTAAGGCACATCAATATTTTCAAAAATTGATCTTTGTTCAGGCTACCACCAGTTGAAGATCAAGCCTGATGATGTATTGAAGTCTGCCTTCTACACTCGATACAGGCATTATGAATTCCTAGTCATGTCGTTCGATTTAACGAATACTCCTGCTGCTTTCATAGATTTGATGAACCGAGTCTTCCGATCCCAAATTAACAAATTTTTCGTCGTGTTCATCGATGATATCCTTATCTATTCAAATAATCGAAAAGAACACGCTGAGAACTTGAAGACAGTGTTGCAGACTTTGAGTAAAAATAAATTATACGCAAAACGGAGTAAGTGAGAGTTCTGAATGAGTAGCCTGACATTCTTCAGACACGTAATCTCTGCCGAAGGTGTCATCGTAGACCCAAAGAAAATTAAAGCGATGGTAGATTGGAAACGATCTACTTTGGCTAGAGACATTAGGGGTTTCTTAGGCTTGGCGGGATATTACCGAAGGTTTGTATGAAGCTTTTCCAAATTAGTGTCGCCTCTGACTCGCCGTACCTAGAAGGGAGTCGTATTTGAATGGAGTGACGACTGTGAATCTAGCTTTCAGGAGGTGAAGCAACGGCTCGTCACAGCTCCAATACTTGCACTTCCAAATAGACCAGAAAGTTTCAGTTATTCAGTGATGCCTCGGGAACTGGGCTAGGGTCTGTGCTCATGCAGAATGACAAGGTCATCTTCTATGCTTCTAGGGTACGTGCTCATTGGGATTCCACTCCCAATAGGTAAAACCAACCCTCTATATTGATTTCTTATACATATTAGTTAGTTTTGAATTAATAGGATCCACCCCCATGTAAGTACCCCCATTTAGATTCAAATTTGAGACCATTTGGAGCTCTCTTAAGGATTTTAGATACATGTCTTGTGTCCTACTTGATAGAACCCAAATTAGGACACCCTATGTGTATGTATGTATGATAATAGTTTAAATAGATATTTAAATTCGGGTTTAGAATGGTTAGAGAGTGGATTGATCTTAGTTAGGATGGTTAGAATGAGTTTCATTTAGACATCTATATTTGTATCCAAGAATCTTGGCCTACATGTGTTTCTTTTGTCCAAAACAACCCAAATTCGTCATAATTTTATCCACGTTTTTAATAGCTAGAGCAACTTAGAAATGTCATAACTTTTAGCTTAGAACTCCGATTTATCTTTCATTTTTTTTGAAAGAACCGTATTGAAGTTAGATTTCCAAATATATATTTTAATAAGCCAAAATCATTCTAGAACTTTCTGTAGAACTGCTTGAGTGTTAGCTGTATGAAAGACGGACGCGTTTCGATGTTTTTGCGATTCTGGGAGCTTTCGGACACGAAAATGCGATCAGTTTGAAGTTTCAAAAAGCTAATACGAAGGGCTACAAAATAATTTAATCATAGAATTTAGTGAAGGCCCAATTGGTACAATATTGGTTTTAAGTAGAAGAGTGACTATACGACATAGGCATTTTGTGTAACCTATGAGCCTATGTAGTATAGATATCATGTGAATGTAGGTATCATAGGTTATCAAGAATATGTATGATATAGTACATATATGTATATATATATTATTGTTATGTAATATATGTTAGTATAGTGTGTGTGTGTTTGAATGAGATAAGGATGTGTGTGGTTAGTGGAGAGAAGTGAGATTGATAGAGGATATGTGCTAGTGTGCATTTGATGTTGTATAGACGGTAGTGTAGTGTATGTGCTGTGAAGGTAAGAGTGTTGGAAGGATCATGCCATCCTATTTGACTTGAGGCTAGTGTGGTTGTTGAGTGATTTGTGTTTTGGTTGAGTGGTAGTGTGTTTGTATATAGATGTGTGTGGGTATGTGGGAAGAGAGGGAGGTGGATTTGGTATATGTGTTTCTGTGTGTGTTAGTATTAAAGTGGAGAAAATTTTAAATATTATATGTATGGATATATTAGTATGTTAGTGGTAATGTTAGAATCTATGTAGAGGTTAGAGGTATCTTAGAAGTTAGATGGTGATATCTTATATAAGTTAGATAGTTAGTTGTGTTAGTCTATGTTATTGTTAGTTAAAGATGACATATGTTAGTTGGTTAGAGTTAGTGATGGATATATATACATATATGTTATGGTTAGATATTAGTTAGTGGTTGTTAGTTGTGTTAGGTTTCTAAGTTAGAATAGATGGTTAGAAGTTATATGTTAGAATGTTGTTAGTTGAGGTATTGGTTAGATTTTGATATGTTAGATACCTATGATATGTTAGTATTAACTAGTATCTAGATGTTAAAAACCTATAGATAGTTAGTATCCTATCTTAGTATCTTAAGATACTAAGAGTGGGGTCTTAGCATAGTGGGTATCGTTGGATACTCAAGTTAGTATCTCAAGGTAAATGAGATTTACCTTTACCTTCAAGGTAAATGAGTTTACCTTATAACCAAGGTAAGGTATCAAGATACCAAGGTATGGTATCGAGATTCGAGGGTAGAGTGTTAGAACACCTTAGTAGGTATTGAAGGATAAGTAGGATAAGGGTAATATAGGCAAGGGTATGGGTTAGAGGCTAAGGTAACGAGTTTACCTTGGTAGGATAATGAAATAAGAGTTAAGGTAATGCCTATAACTAAGACATGAGTTTAACGTGTTTCAGATATGGTTAGAATTAGGATAGCTTGGTTGGTAATGATTAGGAATAGGGTAAATGACTTAGGGTTGACCCCGTTTGACCATGGTTGACCGTTTTAACTAAAAGTCAACCAAAAGTCAACTTTAGCCTAAAATTGACCAAAACTTGACCAGCATTGACCAGTTGACCAAAAGTCAACTGTGAGTCAACCATTGACCTAGTTGAACTAGAGTGGACTATGAGTTGACCAGGGTTGACCAGAGTTGACCATTTGACCAAAAGTCAACTGTTAGTCAACCTTTGACTTAAATCGACCTAGTTTGACTTTGTTTGACTTGCCTTGACCTAATTTGACTTTGTTAGGCCTAGTATGACTTAGATTGACTTTGTATAATCTAGTTTGGCCTAGATTGACTTAGGATCAAGTAGTTGCATTATAAACTTCCTTTATTACATATTTGAGCACATCATAACATGTATTACTTTATTTAGGACTTTGTGACTCAAGTTCAAACATCTGTTTTTATTAGTCATTCAGAGTACCAGGCGAGTACATTCTCTGATAATATTTATGTTTTATGATATTGTCCATGTTTTTTGTATTTAGCATAGATATCCTGGTTCTCTTCACACATTGTTCACACATATTGGTATTTGTCTGGATCCCGTCATAAAATGTTATTACTTGTACTCCATGGTATACCCTGTGCAAGACTCCTTGTTTCTCATGCATTGTGTTGACACGATTCCTGTGAAGGCTTGTGACCTTCTCAGAGTATACGTGTCATAACATGTTATGGTTGGATCTACTATACTAGTCAGGGACGGGGGTATTACCGTAGATGTGTGATCACTACTCGCCTTGTATCAAGCCTTGAACCTTGAATAGTATTAATCATCCACCGCACGTATGATTAACCAGGCCAAATCTTGTATTATGTTCCTAAGCTGATCACATGTTGAAACTAGTGCTAAACTCACATAGATAGTAGTTTCTGATTCCTGTACGTGATATACATTGTTCTCTTGCTCTTACATACATTTATAGTCTTGATATGTCTCACCATGATTCATGTACTCATTATTGTACCTTGTATATTCTCTCCATTTACTGCTACATTTTCAATATCGTCTAACTAGAACTATTATTGGAGATTTGATTATTTCTGCCAAGAGAAGTAGAATCTCCACTCAGAAGCATTCTCGTATTGACTAGCGCATGGGCATAGTCAGACGCATTTTCCACCAAGTCTGGGACTGGGAATGATAAGGAAAAGCCATAGGGCACTTTTTTTTGTTCTGCACAGGGGCAGTAGATAACAACTTCTCCACCAAGTTTAGAACTGGGGAGGAAGAGGGAGTAGCCTGTCGAAGCTGTCCTGTAAACCCTCTAAATTTTTTTATGATCTTTATAAATTTGGTACTAATTTTTTCTGATAATATTTCTGTTTTATGATATTGTCCATGTTTTTTGTATTTAGCATAGATATCCTGGTTCTCTTCACACATTGTTCACACAGATTGGTATTTGTCTGAATCCCGTCATGAAATGTTATTACTTGTACTCCATGGTATACCCTGTGCAAGACTCCTTGTTTCTCATGCATTGTGTTGACACGATTCCTGTGAAGGCTTGCGACCTTCTCAGAGTATACGTGTCATAACATGTTATGGTTGGATCTACTATACTAGTCAGGGGTGGGGGTATTACCGTAGATGTGTGATCAATACTCGCCTTGTATCAAGCCTTGAACCTTGAATAGTGTTAATCATCCACCGCATGTATGATTAACCAGGCCAAATCTTGTATCATGTTCCTAAGTTGATCACATGTTAAAACTAGTGCTAAACTCACATAGATAGTAGTTTCTGATTCCTGTACGTGATATACATTGTTCTCTTGCTCTTACATGCATTTACAGTCTTGATATGTCTCACCATGATTCATGTACTCATTATTTTACCTTGTATATTCTCTTCATTTACTGCTACATTTTTAATATCGTCTAACTAGAACTATTATTGGAGATTTGTGATCGTTCCATCCTGACTGGATATGTTGACAAAATATTACAGATTATGGCGAGGATGAGTGTCCTACCTACTACGGTCCTCATGACGTAGTTGACCTAGACTTGGAGACCCTAGTTCAGCAAGGGTTAGCTCTAGTCGATAGGGCTTTAAAGTAGCTTAGCTGGTTTAGTTTGGTACTGGACTTTGTCTCCAGATTACATTTTGCCTTGTTATTATTTTAGTATTTGTATTAGAGATTGTTGACTCTAGACTTGTATTATTTTTGTGTTAGATCTTCTGGATGATATTTCATATCTTGTTGTCTTTATCTTTCGGTATCATCTATCTTTCTTAGAGTTTGTGATTGAGTATATTATATTGTCACTTCTTGTCCTCCATTCGGAGTTGACCATTCTCGACAGGTTTTGATATTATAACTATTGTTAGATAGTAGACCTAGACAACGTTCTATGTCATTTCTGCGACGTCAGCTGGGATGCTGCCACGTACTGGGGCCCTTACTCCGGGTGCGGGTCGTGACACACGAACTACCGAAGTCGAGTGTACATGACCGCAACATGCCTTCAAGAATCTGGATCATGCGTTCTGACTGACCCTCTGTCTGCGGATGATAGGCTGAACTGAACTTGAGACGAGTCCCCAAACTCTCTTGAAGACTCCGCCAAAAGTACGAGGTGAATCTCGAATCTCTGTCGGACACAATACTGACTGGTACTCTATACAATCTAAATATCTGCCTGAGGTACATCTCTGCAAGCTGATCCGTCGACTGACCAATTCTGAAAGGGATAAAATGAGTTACCTTGGTGAGTCTGCCAACTATAACCCAGATAGCATTTCTCTTAGCTGGGGATTTAGGTAATCAAGTTACAAAATCTATGGTAAGGTGCTCCCATTTCTATTCTGGGATCGATAAAGGTTGAAGAAGTCCAGCTGGTCTCTGATGTTCGGCTTTAACTTGCTGACAAACCAAACAACGAGAGACAAATCGGGCTATCTCCCTCTTCATGCCATTCCACCAAAAATGCTGTCGAATATCATGATACATCTTCGTACCATTGGGGTGAATCGAATACTGAGAACTGTGAGCTTCTGCCGTGATCTCCTGTGTGATATCTCCACTGGGTACATAAAGACACCTTTCATGTCGGAGTGTACCATCTTCATGAATACATAACTCTGGTCCCCCGGGCGTGATGCCGTGTGAACCTAAATTGCGATCGCATAAGGCATAGTCATAAGGTTATCCGAAACACAACATCAAGTTAGAGTACGCAGAGAAATTGATTGACACATTTGAAATAGAAGTAGACTTTTCATTGATAATAAACTTTATTCACATTGACTCCATTACAATCATTGTCGCACGGACTACAACATGACTCGACTTACAAAATGAACGCTGATGAGATAGACGTTCCATACATTACATCCATTTTTACAAGCAAAATAGTTACACTTTCCACCTGCGATCGAGGGAAGCCGAGTCGCAATTTATTCTTCTTTGTACTGAGTACGGAGTCTTCAAAAGTATTTCAGAACACAAGCCTTCACACGCAGACGAGGCTTCAAAAGGGTTTACGTCGCCTTGAGCTTTAAGTGGCACGCCCTTCGTGGTTCAGGATATCTGCATGGAGAGCGAGGATCAGTACATTACACTTTGTACTGGTGTGTGGCAAATTAAGTTTCAAGCTCTCATTTGGTTGAAGAGTTTATATGACTTAGTTTATGAATGTTTCTAACCATCCTAATGAATTCCAAACAAGCAATGACAAGCATAATATAAAATACGTTGAAACTTACCTACGGCGAACCGTGTCGTGCCTTATGATACTTACCATGTTCTTCCTTGTTAATTGTTATCATTTTCATATCAAGTACAATATTTCGTGTGGTTGGTCACTGGCTCCCAGAGCCATCGTGAACTCTTTTTTGCTTTTGTTAGACGGGCACCTTTCAGTGCGAGTAGCGAGCCCCGCTGTAAGTCCCCGCCTAACTCGTGTCCAGCACAGCTTTTTGTAATTGTTTCCTTTCTTGGCCACAACGGTCCCGTGGCCCCGGGTTGCCGTGCACGGAAACTCTACCTTGTCGACAACTTGTCCATGACCATACAAAGACCATTTTTCTTTTAGTTATTAAGACATAGCCTACATTCTCTTTAAAAACTCAATCATTTTATCGTGTCTGTGCCTTGCATTTATTCTTTCATTCACAACAACATTATCGATTTACCTAAGAAGGGGGTCGCGAAGACAAGGGTCAGCTACTCACCTTAAGTTTACTTCAGGCGAGAGAACTTGTTGGTCGCGCTAGACATCGCCTACGCGATTGCCTGAAATCGCACAAGCAACCTATTAGAACACTGTATTGTTCAAGAAATTCGATAGAAAATACGAGTTCGAAATGCAAGCCAAGAAAACCATCGAAAACATTCACGAAAACGCATTCAGAAAACCAAGGCCAAAAACAAGGCAAGCGGCATAAAAAGTAGAGAAACAGGAGGTCTTTCCCCACTCAGCCGCAGAGTCAATCCTTGACGCACAATCCGCTGAATATGGGACTTGGTTTTGAAGAAGCCATTCCATAACGGGGAATAGATCTTAATTCAACCGTTCCCGTTCGATCGACTCGATCGATCCCGACCTATCGGTCCCGACCGAATCGATAGCCACAGTATTCCTTTCTCGCGCACCCCGTGGACGAAGAATGGGGCACGATATAGAGACGGGGCACTACACCATAACCAACTAAGAAAAAGTTTTATCCTTGAAACTTAAGAACAGAACCTACCTCTATAAAAATTATGAAGAAAACTTTTCCTTCATCTCTGACTCGAGTTCCCATTCGACTCTTCTGCCGCTTGGTTCCTCCAAATTATGCGAACAAGAGGGATCGCTCGATTCTGCAGCAGCTTATCCTTGCGTTCTAAGATTTGAACTGGCTCTTCAATGTAGGATAAGTCGAACTTCAGCTCCAGTGGCCAAAATATACAACGTTGCAAGGGTCGTGTACGTACTTTTGCAATTGAGAGACGTTGAAGACATTGTGTACACCTTCAAGTGCAGGCGGTAAGGCAATTTTATAGGAGGTGTTCATTGACGACATCTTGGTATATGAACAAGGTGTTCTACCAGTACTTGGACAAGTTTGTGGTGGTGTTCATTGACGACATCTTGGTATATTCCAAGACTGAGGAGGAGCATGAGGAGCATCTGCGGATAGTGCTGGAGACTCTCAGGAGGGAGCAGCTTTATGGGAAACTCTCCAAGTATGAGTTTTTTTTGGACCGGATGGACTTTTTGGGGCATATGGTGACTGGAGATGGTATCTCAGTTGACCCCGAAAAGATTGTAGCAGTTGAGGCATGGGCAGCGCCAACTTCAGTTGCAGAGATCAGGAGTTTCCTGGGGCTGGCAGGATATTATCGAAGATTTGTGCAGGATTTCTCCCGGGTTGCAGAGTCGTTGACTCGGTTGACTCGGAAGGATGCTGAGTATGTTTGGTCAGAGGAGTGTCAGACAGCTTTTGATGAGTTGAAGAAGCGGCTTACGACAGCTCCAATTCTAACATTGCCTTCAAGATCAGGTAGATTCACTATTTATAGTGATGCTTCAGGAAAGGGGCTGGGTTGTGTCTTGCAGCAGCATGGGAAGGTGATTGCCTATGCTTCCAGGCAATTATGTCTCTATGAGAAGAACTATCCTACCCATGACCTGGAGCTGGCAACGGTGATATTTGCTCTGAAGTTGTGGAAGTATTATCTGTATGGAGAGAGGGTAGAGATTTTCACAGATCACAAGAGCTTAAAGTATGTGTTCACTCAAAAGTAGTTGAACATGAGGCAGCGCAGATGGCTAGAGTTGATGAAAGACTTTGGCATCCTACTTTAGTATCACCCAGGGAAGGCCAATGTAGATGCCGATGCCTTGAGTAGGTATCCGACAGCTATTTGTTTGACCATGGATCGACATTTGCTTGCAGACTTGGAGAGCCTTGGGATTGAGGTGATCATGCCCGGAGTACAGATACAGTTATGGGGGATGCAGATTCAGTCAGACTTGGTGGAGAGGATCAAGTCGGCACAGTTTGAGGACGTTGCTCTGTGGTGTCTCCGAGAGCAGGTTTGAGCAGGATTGGTGGACGGCAACTTTTCTCTTGCAGATGTTGGTGCCTTGAGGCACGGTTCCAGATTATGTGTGCCCAGCGGAGAGCTCAGGGAGCAGGTTTTGTAGGAGGCCCACAGATCTCAGTACTCTATACACCCTGGTGCCAACAAGATGTACCGAGATCTGAGGAAGCATGTTTGGTGGTCCGGGATGAAGCGGGAGGTGGCTCGCTTCATAGCTAGGTGCTTGGTCTGTCAGCAGGTTAAGGCAGAGAGGCAGAGGCCCGGTGGATTATTACAGCTGCTGCCCATTCCCGAGTGGAAATAGGAGCATATCACTATGGACTTCGTATCAGGATTGTCGCGTACACCAGAAGAAAAAGACGCAATTTGGGTCATCGTTGACAGGTTGACCAAATTGGCCCACTTCTTGCCATTCAAGGTGGGTACGTCTACAGAGAGGCTGGCAGAGATGTATATGCGGCATATAGTCAGGATTCACGGAGTTCCGATCAGTATCGTCTCAGATCGGGATAGTCGCTTTACTTCCCATTTCTGGAGGAGTCTATAGACTAGCTTGGGCACTCAGCTCAAGTTTAGTACCGCATATCACCCCCAGACGGACAGACAGTCAGAGAGGACTATTCAGACACTTGAGGATATGCTGCGGACGTGTGTCTTGGACTTTGGAGGTTCCTGGGAGGATTATCTGCATTTTGTGGAGTTTGCTTACAACAACAGTTTCTAGGCCAGCATTAAGATGTCACCTTTCGAGGCTCTATACGGGCGTAGGTGTCGTACACCCTTATCTTGGGATGATGTTTGTGAGTGAGCTTTACTGAGGCCAGAGATGGTTGTTGACGTAGCCGAGAAGATGACGCTCATCAAGGACAAACTTCGCGTGGCGCAGGACAGACATTGACACTGGGCCGATAGCCACCGGAGGCCCTTGGAGTTTGAGGTACAGATTAGAGTAGGATTAGATTTAGGTTTGATTTTTGCGTTTGATTAATCATGTTTGTTTATTATAATTAATTGAGACCTTGCTTGTGATTAGGTCGGAGACCAAGTTTTCTTGAGGATATCTCCGACTCGTGGTATGATACGTTTTGGTGGAGGCAGGAAGCTTAGCCCGTACTTCATCGGCTCTTTCGTTATCAGCGGGAGAGTCGGTGACGTGGCATACAGGCTAGACTTGCCACCTGCACTTGTAGGGGTCCACAACGTATTCCATGTATCACAGTTGAGACGGTACATGGCTGACCCTAGCCATGTGCTCGATCATTCGGAGATTGAGGCTGGACCTTCTTTCAGCTATCCAGAGCAGACAGTGGAGATACTGGATCGACGGAAGAAGGTTCTGAGAAACCAGGTGATACCTTTGGTATGCGTCGTATGGAGGCATCATTTTCCAGGAGAGTCTACCTGGGAGCGGGAGGATGAGATGCGCAAGCGTTACCCATATCTTTTTGGACCGTGAGGTATACTTTCTATCCTTTTCATCAGTTGCATTTCGCCTTTAAATTTCGAGGATAAAATTCTTTTAAAGAGGGTAGATTTGTTACTACCACATTTCTATTTTTAGGGTATTTTTGTCATTTTTGGGGTTATTTGAATTTATTATAATTTATTTGAATTTATGGTAATTTTTAGAATTTATTTTGGAATTGTTTGAATGAGGGTTGACTAGGTTGACTTTGACTAGCAATGACCATGTTAGACTAACCTAGGAGCTAACCCTAGTTGAGTTTGGACTTGGTTAGGTCATGCAACCCTAGTTAGACTAGAGTTGACCTACGGTTTAGTTATTTGACTCAAGTTAGATTATTAAGTTATAAGCCATGACTTGTGGTTGAACCCTTAATCAATAACATAGCCGCAGAAGCCCAAAGCCCATTAACTAATGCCTAACCCTAACCCTAATCTCTAGTGGCCGGCCGCATGCACCCACATTGGGAATCCCCACTATAAATATCCTCTTCCATTTAGGGCTAGCCTCTTTAGGAAAGAACAAGTTTAGAAAGAGGTATTTCTCCAACTTCATAAATCCCTAGAAAATCCATTTTAACTCCTTTTTAATCCAAACAAATTGCAATAGGTTCTAATTGATGTTTTCTTGCTATTGGAACTTGTTAATCTCAGTTTCCTATCAATTTGAAAGAGTTTGGTAGCTTTTGGGGATCCTCATTCAAGGAGCTTTTGTGTTAAAGAACACACATAGGTATTTTCCATTCCACCCATTAAAATTAAGTTTTAATTGCATGAACACCTAGCCCTAAGTGTCCTGGTCCTGTACGAATAGGGTTTGTAGATTTTTGTGTCCTGTACGTGTCCGTATCGGACACGTATCAGAGATGTATGTAAGTGTTCGACGAAATGCCCTAATGGGCATTTTAATTTGTTTTTGTGGAAGTTTTTTAATAGGAAATGTCGTTTTGATGTGGCTTGTATGTTTCTAGTGTCCTGAGTTTGAATAGAGGTCGTGTCGTGTCGTTTTGACACATGTGCACGTGCGGTTGGACACACGCGCGCGGCCTGGGCGCATCCCCTGCTACTCGGGGCTCATGTAGGACACGACACAGGTTCGTTTGACACGAAACTTGGTGGACACGAGGAGGCATGCACTGACATCATGCCCCCAAAGTTTCATTGGTTTTCGTGTAGGGGTTAGGGAGTTATCGTCGTGCATCGATATTGCACTGTTCTGTGCACAGTCGATTTAAGCCACTGATACGGCTTAATATATCGGACACGGCGACACGTGGACCTATTTCAGGGACACACACACCATTAGCGGGACCCTCGGTGAACTACCCTGCACTAGGACATGATCCCATTCGTGTCGTGTCGAGTGCACGACACTCGTGCACACACGCATGAGCCTGTACACACTGCACAGTGCCTGTGTGCACTGTTTGTGTGTTTTAAATCGTTTGGACACGTTTGTGTCCTCTTGTTTGGACACAAACTCATTGTATGACACGTACACTATAGGTATTTACTTTACCAACCATTAGTTTTGCATTTTAGTTTAATTTTGATGATCAATTTCCATTTTCTCTAATTTTCTTATACAGGTTTTATTCACTGTTTATTTCCAGTTTTGAATATAAGTTTTTACAGTCATTTTGATTAATTTAAATGCTATTAATTACATATTTAGATCCCTAATACTATTCTCCTACTTCTGTTCTAACTGTATACTAATTTTGGAGAAGTGTGGTTGAGTTTTGATTCGAACTGGAATGATATTATTGGACTATTTTTCGAAAAGTCTGAAATAGGAAAAATCTGATAGTTATGTGGAAATTGTATATGATTACTTGAGTTGAATTCCTGTACAATCTGAACTAAGATGGTAAAGGAATAAATGAATTGAATCCCATTTCTTTTCTCACTGTGATTAAGTTGAACCTAGGCATGCTAAAACCTGAGATGGGATTCCCTCTATATTTTCCTGAAACTGAACACTCTTCACTAACCTATGTTTTCCTCTTCACACACTGCTGTCTAGGTTGGACTGAACACTCTCACACTCTTCACTGGTACACACACACACTATTTTTTTCTATCACACTCTCATTTTCTTTTATTTCCCTCACACAGTTCACTCACATTGCCCACTAACACACAACCATAAACCTGTTAACATATACACACACACTGATTGATGTCTTCCCTCTCTCATTGACACTCACATACAACCTACCAACACTACACTCACAGGAAACACACACACAACACTCACATGTACACACACTATGTCTTCCCTCTCTCTATATACATATGCATGAATATAGATATATAATATATGTACATCTATATGTATATATGTTTTAAGTCTATATATATATATATATATATATATATATATATATATATATATATATATATATATATATATATATAATATATAATATATATATATGTGTGTGTGTGTGTGTGTGTGATGATGATTCCAAATGAATATAAACTATAACCTATTGTAAAATATATATATATATATATATATATATATATATATATATATATATATATATAGTCCGCGGGGTCGTGGCCTGTTGGTAGCGACGAGGGTCCCCGGGCGGGTGGCCCGGGTTCGAACCCCTCCTTAGGCGCATGCGCCTAAGCTCTAGTAAAAAGGACACCCCAAAAATATATATATATATATATATATATATATATATATATATATATATATATATATATATATATATATATATATATATATATATATAATGTGAATGTGCCTATATCTATGTATATGTCTATAGGTAATAATAAATGCCTATGTATATGTATATAGGTAGCCTATATGCTAGTGTATTTCTATGTTGTATTATATAACATATCAATATGTGTAGTATTTTAGATATAGATAATGTCATGTAGTCATGTGATATGGGTTGGCTTATAGGCATGATATAGCCTATGGCATATATGTGAGTCTGTTTGACTAGTGAGCCTAGATTGGGCTTGTACAGCTTTGTTAGACCTAGAATAGACTTGCTAGACTAGTGTAGACTTGTTAGATCTAGTTTGACCATAGTTGACCTAGTTTGACTTCTAGGGTTGACCAGAGTTGACCAAGAGTTGACTTTGGCCTAGATTGACCTAGATTCATGTAGAATGCATTATAGTACCTCATTTTACCATTCTGGACTTATTGTGACTTGTGCTATTCTAAATAGGAGCCAGACACCACTCCTCGGACAGTACATTTTAGTTGGACACTCAGATACCAGGGGAGTACATTCTCTGATCATTTTATATCCTGTTAGAATTATCTTCCTGTTTTAGATTACTTTACTTGATGCTGTCACGTTGGTAACACGGATTAGTACTATATGGATCCATTCTTGAGATGTTATCCCCTCAGGGAGCATTGTATACTATATGTTCTATGCGTTTCACTTACACTGTGTATCATTATGCTTCACGGTTCATCGATCACTTGTGACATGTACTCTCATGATCACAGAGTCTTCCCTGAATCACCCATTTATGGGTATTCCCAGAATCACCCATTTATGGGCTATCCATGTATCACCCCTTGTGGGCCTTTGCATGGAATCATAACATAACCTGGTTGGATCCTTGTGTATTGATTGGGGGTACGGGGGAGTAGAAGTAGACATGTGAATAATATCCAAGTAGTATCTCATCTGATCACCTCCTTAGTGTCTCATCAGAATCTCCTATGCCATTCACATGTTTATATTTTACTCTGACTCACTAGCCACTGATAGTTCTCTATTTACAGTATATATATTTCCATTACAGTTTTCTCTGTTTATATTCCATACTTCTTTCAGTTTCATGTATCTTACTCTACTGCATTTTTATATTTTCTAACCTGCTATGAACTGTTGAGATGTATTGTGCTCGCTCTTGTCCTGACTGGACCTGTTAAAAATATTACAGAGGACGAGGAGGAGGCCTGTGTGGATACCTATTACGGTGCTACCTTAGATGAGTGCCTGGACCTGGACCAACAGCAGGTCCCACTAGCTGTGGATGACACACCCTTAGATTAGGATATTTTTCATTTATAGACTCTGTGGATGATTGTATATATTTTATACTTGGGATTTGGGATATGTGTTTATCTTAGACATTTAGACTCTCTGTTTGTACTTGAGGATTTTCTTCCATTTCAGCAGTTTTATTTATCTATCTATCTGCCATCTTATCATCTGCCTTAGTTGTGATTGAGTTTACTTTTTGCTATGTCACCCCCATTCGAGGAGTATAAACTGTTTAGATTTATATTGTTAGATGTTGTGACCTAGGACAACATACCGTCGACACTGCGACGTAGGCTGGACGTACCCACGTCTCGTGCCGTTACTCTAGGGTGCGGGTCGTGACAGAGGCTGGTAGTGCTGCTACTGTACTGGTGCTGGTCCCCTCACTGAGGGACTAGTCTGGGACGATGAGGATGAACCGGCTCTCTGTGGGCAGGACCCTATCATATTGTCCGATGGCCCACAAGCCAAACACAATCCTTGTGCTCTGCGACATTCTGATACTACATGCCCTAGCTTCCCATAATGAGTGCAGCCCATCGTGGAAGATTGCATCCGCTTCTGCTGCTGAGGGTACGTCGGAGTCGAATGCTGAACCGACGTAACTGATGTCGCCCTCCCCGGAGCTCCAATGGTCAAGGTCCTTGCTGCCGGGGCTGGGGCTGAGGACTGGGACATCTGACCATAGGATCGCTTCTGTCCTCCAGTTCTGTCCACTATCCTCTGGGAGGTATACTCATGCCTCCTAGCTGCTTACAAAACAGCATCGAAAGTCTGATACTCAAACTGCTCCACTGCTAGAAAGATCTCTAGGTGGAGTCCCTGCTGGAACCGCTGCGCTCGATCGAACTCGATTTCAACCAAGGTGGGAGCAAACCGACTTAGTCTTGAAAACTCGGCCGCATATCCATCAACTGTCCATCTCATCTGCTTGAGATTGGCAAACCTCGTCTGTAGGTCGTGCCGAGCTACAAAATCGAAGTACTTGATCTGAAACTTGTTACTGAATATCGCCCATGGAACAAGCGTTGCCAACCCAACTGCAATCATCGTCCACCAGGTGCGGGCTAGGTCCAATAACTTTTGGCGCACTACAGCTATCTTCTCTTCTTCTGGAGTCTTGGATGCATCCAAGATAATCTCGATATCCTGGAGCCACGCATCAGCTGCAATAGCGTCCTCACTACCGTCGAAGAAGGGAGGGTTAAGGCACTTAAAACTTCTAGCCGCATTGTTCCCTTGATAACCAACAAGGCCCATGGCATCTTGTACTGCCCGGTGCAGGGCATCGCCCCGACGATCTTGAGATGCAAGCAATTCCCTGATGAGACCCACCAGGGTTCCATTATCAGGCTCTGCAGGCTGGACTGGCTGAACTGGTGGCTCTTAACCTCCAGTAGGCATGACTCTGGAGGCTACCCCTGAGTGCTGGGCTTGGTCTCCAGGTTGTTGCTGGTCCACGGGAGGTGCTCCGTCTTACCGATTTGTAGGACCAGGAACAATGCCGCTGAAGAAACGACATAGAGAACAATAAGGAAAGACCATGATAGATCAAGGATATAAACAGGAGATCAGGTCAAGATTTTAGAAAGATTAAAAGGCACGAGTAGAGATCAAGGGCGAGTGTTGATTGAGACATCTATTTAGTAAAACCCTCACCTATCTTGATTTACAAGACCTGCATGGGCCACCACTTAAACCGTGTCACGCCCTAGAACCAGAATACTGGAGAGCGGGGGACAGACACAGCCAGTTACGTATATTGAAGTGAATCCTACCTCGTAATATGGTCACGGCTGTCTACATGCATGAGGGTTTGCTACAACCCATTAGTCTCTTAGGGTCAAGAATAAGCCTAGTATCTCAATCTCAAGCAAGCAAGTAAATGTAGTAAGATGGTAGATCATCATACATACAAAGTAAGGTGTCCCAAACATTACATATTCAGATGATCATGAAGCTAGTCATACAAAATGCGAAGACTAGCAAGAGTTTAAGTCATACATGATCACCCCTAGGATTTGTCAATCATGTTACAGCCCGTAGGCAGATAGTAAGTAAAGTTGCAAACGAGCTAACACTTGTTCGGCAGCTAAACGCCTCAAAAAAATATTTTTACAAGGGAGTGGGAGAGCAAAATAAGAACCCACTCGTTGCTAAGGTTGCGCCTAATGGTCACCATTTGGCTGGAAGGCTAGAAGATCCTCGGGTGCTATTTCGAAATATGGCCATACAAAACCAGCTGGGTCAGACTCCAGAAAGAGCAAGTGCCACAAGGAAGGCTTCACTTAATAACTAAAACCAGCATATTAGCACATAAGGTTAAAGATGAAATAACAAAAGACATGAGTTAGAGAAAACATGATGATAAATGATAATATAACTAAAGGCTATTCCGGTAAGCAAGTTATAACCCGTAAACCAAACAAGGACCAGGGTTGTAACCCTTCACCTGAACGGAACTTATTCTCTAACCAATTATCGATAAAGTAAAGTATACACAAGCATGTCCTGAGATAGCCATGTACTGGGTCTAGGCAAAACTAGACAAGATGGGACTCCATCCAAAATTTATGGCCAAGTAAGAGTACGGCTTGATAGTTAAATTAAATAGGGTTATCATAAGCCTAGTTACTAGCAAGATGCAATGAGATATCCCTACGGCTACAAGCCCTGCAGACTATCCAGGTTATCCAGACGCAAGTTTCAGGCTAAGAGTTATCATGACTTGTTAGGTTATTTGAGTGCAACACATGACAGTATGCATAGTAATTGTTTCATAAAGTATCCCACATGACAGTGAGCTAGAAATGTGCCCTACTCGTCGGCAGGCTACAAGTCCATCAGAGAAGGCGCCCAGATAACGGGATTACTTGTAGCCGGAATACCTCTCTATATGAACTACTTTTCTCATGTAAACGGGAATGTTAATTTCCTTTTTCCTTTTCTCATGTCAAACCTGAGTTTTGGTATCAGTAACTGTCCACTGCTTTTGATTTCCAGTTGTTCTTTAAATTGATTGATATCATGTTAGGACTGTTGGGATGTTTGAACCTGAGATATATGGAAATTCCTTAATAAACTGAGTAGATGCAGCCTGGGCATGTTCCTCCAATGTCACTGTTAATCTTAAATCACCTATCCTGAGAACTTCTTTAGTATTTCACTGATTGGGTGTAAATCTGAGTTTCGTTTTACCTCTCATTGATTTACAATGTAAGGAAAACCTGAGTACTACCTTAAGTGGGTCATATAGCTCACTGTCACATCCTTTTTCCTGTCACACTGGTTCACAATCAAATGTGAGAACTTTACTACTAATGTCCACTGTTTTCCTGTTAATTTTAGTATAATTTGTAACATGTTAATGTGGTGATCCATCTACTACACTTCATGCCATATATTAGAATGTGATCAATCTAGTCATTAACCTAGTCAAATTCAGTATGTATCCCTGATCGTCGTAACCAGTGATACAAGTCATGATGCAGACAAGACTGGTAGCATATACTAGCACATTCAATACAATCACCCACGGTGTCAAGATGAGAATTTACTAGCATGTCAAGTTAGCCGTCGCAACAGCGTTAATGAGTCATATGTCAAGATTACTTGTTAGGGGTGCACCACAATGGGTCACCATCATGTCATGTTACTTGTACTTGTTACTTGTTAGAAGTGCGCCACGACGGGCCACCTTCCTGGTTCACTATATATTAATCATCACATCGTGTTCACATATCATGGCTATGCAGCATATCATTATGCAAGCTAATATGTAGGTAGAGGAGAGACATAATCCTGAATGCACCCTAACGGGCCACTGTTCCAAGTAAGAAGGCGTGGCATAAAGAGTAAGGTACAATAAAGCCGAAATGACATGGCAACTTGCATCATAAAAAAGGAAATGCATAAAAGGGAAAATGCCAAAAACATCGTGCGTCCAAGTGCTATGCACCCACATGGTTCTATGCGCCTACATGAAGGCTAACATATGCCAAGTCGTGACAAGCCTTATCCCGGCTCGCACAAATCGTGTCATATACAAATATTAGCCATACATAGAAAACCGTGCCATAACTAAGCAAATAGTGCTAAGTCGTGCCAAGTCGCACCGCGATTGCCCGAGTCGTGTCATGCCTAGCTGTGGCACGCACGTGCCATGTCATGTTGTATCATGCCAAGCTGTGGCATGCACGAGTCGTGTCGTGATCGTGTGAGCAACCCATGGAAAATCATGAAACAATGGCCAAAAGGAGCAAAAACCCAAAAGATCACAAAAGCCCAAAGGAATGCGGCCCTGACCACTTATGCGCCCAAAGGGGGAAGGCTATATGCTCCCACTAGGGCAGCCCCTATGCGCCCACATGAGGTTGGTTTATGCGCCCACATGAGGGGAGCAAGACCCTTAGCCAAGTGCCATGGAAAATACAAGGTGCTGTGACATGCTTAGAAAGTTATGCGCCAACACGAGACTATACGCCCATTTAGGAGTACATATATGCGCCCAAAGGGGGCATACCTATGTGCCCACTAGGGGAATGGACTGCTTCGGGCGCATGGCCAGTTCATGCACCCAAGCACTGTTCTTCTTCCCGATAGATCTGGGAAGAAAACGCAAGGAAAGTCGTAGCTTCCGAGCTCCGCCAAATCTCCGTCCGAAGTCCAAATTTGGACTTCCATAGGTCAAAATGGGGTAGAACGAAATTCTCTACAACATGGAACCATCAAAATATGCAAATGAAGAAGTTAAATAGATCAAAACTACAAAAATCTAAAAATGGCTATTTCTTAGATCTACAAAAATCCATACCCCAAAATGAAAATCTTCAATTTCTAAAGTGGTTTAGAATCATGCTAAGAAGCCATTGGAACCATCAAAATGGGTTCTTAAGTGAGAGCAAAATGCACTTGCCTATGGAGGGGGAGAGGTTTTAATGGAGAAGAAGAAGGGGTTTTAAGAAATAATGAAGAGAGAAAAAATAGGTGGGTTTTAAATGGAGATGGTGGTAGGTAGGGGTTGGGTTCTTGATGAACCAAAGGAAATAAACAAGCCAACCAAAATGAACCAAGTCAAAGTATGAAATGCCATGATGAACCTAAACAAGACTAAACCAAAATTAGCTAGCAAGACAAGATAAGTAAGAATAAATACGGGTCAGGATTCCATATACGTATACTGGAAATACGTATAATAAAAAACAGGGATTACAACGCCTTAGCAAGGACGATCGATTCGGCATATTAGGATTGGGGATGAACAGTTTGACGAGTCAGGGTGTGACACTTGTTGTCCATCCCATTACCTACTAACAGCAACTACACTAATAGCCTACCAATAGACATGCCTGCACACTTGTTATTAAAGCCTCTGCTTTCTACGTATTACTTCGTCTCCCCCTTGCACTAACAGTTTGCACAATTTCCCCTGGTTAATAGGTACACACACCCACTCCACGATATATACACACCCTAATCTATATACCCATATATGAATTCACATATATATATATACATATCTACACATGTAAACAGATAGCTACACCTGAAGTATTGTCACGTCCCAGTCCCAAAATATATGGGACCGAGCCACGTGGCATTGGCCAGCTACGTATTCAACCAGACTCTAGTCCAACTAGAATACGTATAAGCTGTTCGAAATGGTGTAACTAACACTACATCAACTCTATATCTCAATCCAAGTAACAGAAAACATAAGAAAGGGAAATATGAATACTAGTCTGCAGCCCAATAATCATACTTGTCCGAATGGACTCGAAAGAGTAACATGAGTCTATAAACACTAGGCTACTAGGCAGATACAAATAACAGTAAATAAAATATATAACTCCGAAAGAATGAATACCTGTAATGAAATGGATGTCATCAACAATCCAGCAAGCAGCTCAACAGAACCTACTCAGCTAACCTGGAAGAAAACCAGGTCCTCAGAGGGACGCAACAAGGTACATAATATACAGGCCAAAAGTACGACAACAAAGGGTGATATGATAAAAATAAAGTAAGACAGAAATAAAGTGGGTGAACTACCGTAACCAACTAGTATGAAATGCAATTTAAGAAACATCACTCGAACACGTGGGCTGTCACGGAGTAATCCGGAGTTCTGATACGGAACTCCGGTAACTATGAGAATCCACAGTTCCGATAAGAAACTGTGGTAACTATGAAATATCCGCAACTCTGGTAATGAGGTAGCGGTAACTCTGTGGGAAAGTAGCCCAAGCGCACGATGTATGTTTCTCCCCGCCCATATGACTTCATGAATCGTATCTACGAGTCGCTCGGTCAGACCTCTAGCTAGCAGAACGAGTCATAAATAGAATAGTAATAGTGCACGCATATCAATGTCATCGTCATAGAATCAACTCGAATCTCCGTACAACAAGATGTAGGCAAGTACGAACATCCGTCAATAATGTACTGTCACATGAATATGTCCTAGGGTCAAGGTGTAACCCGCAACGATTTGTCGCGGTATCGCATATATAAATGTCTAGGTTCAATACCCGATAACGCTAACGGCCATCGGCACCCGAATGTGATTCGGACGCGAAGTATCGAATGCGGTCCTAGGTATTGCAATTATATACTCATAAATAAATATTTAAGAATTTTAAATAATGTAACTGAAGTACAAAAGTGGCAAGGAACACTTGCCTGTCCACTGGCACTGAAGATGAAAAGCTGGTCCATCGTCCAAGTTCTTAGTGTCAAAAGGACCTAGAGGAATATTTAACTAGTTAATTATCAAGTATTAATATGATCTAATCAATGATACTGTTATCACTTATATAAAAATAAGCAAACTTGGATTTTTAGGTTTTAAATTAGTATTTTAGACTAGCAATCACATACTTAATTAAGCAAAATTTAAATAAAATAAAAATATATTAACTAGATTTATAGGCCTAAACCATAAGGATTGCAATAACATGCATGATAGCCAGAAATTATATTAGATCAGACATTAACAAGGAAAATTATATTAGCTTAAACCTAAAAAGAAGAAAAAAAACTCATGCATATAAACCCTAAATAAAGCCACAACAATTAACATGGAATTTGAACCCCACGCTGTTGTAAACAAAACCCCAATCATATCAATGGCCTAATGCTCACATGTGACAGGAGAGGGCCTTTGCTAAATTTTGAATTCATTTATACAACTCTAAAGAACACACACACACAAACCAACAAGGCTTCCATCCTGATACAAAAAGAAAAACTCTTCTTCTTCTTTTTTCCACAATTGGAATCGAACCCAAGCTCATCCATCAACCATCCCAACACTCCACCATTCGAGCTACACTTTAATGGTGTAAGTTACAAACAGCCCAATTATTTATCCTGTTTGGACAGGGCTAAGCCCTCAGCTATTATTATCTTGTCCTAATATCCCAACATTTGTGTAGCAGTAACACTAATCCATTCACAAAGCACTCTTTAGGATCCTAACATCCGGAGTTCTAATATGTTTGCAGCAACCACATAAGAGATCTATGAAGCTACTCCATACACAAGTTCTCTTTACATCTCTCAAGTCATCAACCCTAGAACCCTTGCTTCAAGGTGCTAGCAAGCAGTGCATTACTAACATCCTAGCAATACTTTCTAATGAAACAGTAAGATGATGGGAATTATGAGGGGAGGTTACCAGATGAGGATGACACTTGCCAACCTTGCTGCATCGAGGAATCGTCGGATGCAGCCTCGCACGCAGAGAGGAGTGTTAGTGTCGATTGGCGACGGTTGCACCACACAGGAAAACGAGGTCGGTTCGCCTAGTCACGGCTGGCTTCGCTCAAGGAGGTGCGTCTTCGGCCTACGTCGCCGACGTCGCACGCAAGAGGGAAGTAGGAAATGGTGGTGGAAGAGAAAATTTTGTGGAGGCCAAACACTGCGGCTAGGTTTAGTTTCGGAAGAGACAAGAACAAGCATATATATATGGGAGAGGGAAGTTAGGGTTTCGTATATATGGACTGGCGGGTGGGCTACAAAATGAGGTTGGCCGGTCCAAGAAAAATATTGTCAAGCTTAATTTAAAATAGTATTTAATATATGAGAAGGGAATGGTGATGACTGGCCGTTAGTCTCAGTGGTCGAACCCCTACAGTAGCATGCAAAAACTCATAATTTGAACTTGGTGCCAATCTATGCCCACACACAAATTCAGCTCATTTTAGCAAAGGAGAATTCCATGGCTCAATTTAGCAAGTTGAAATATAATGCTCACAATACTAGTTCTCACTTCTAGCTCACATTAGCATGTGTGCTCACAATTCTAGCTCACGTTAGCAAGGCTTGCTAAAGGGGACAAATTGCTACAGGACAAAACTAAACTCATTTGTGGACATTTAATAGGAGATTGACACATGGAGTAAAATTTCACTTAGGCCCTTGAACAAAACTAAGTTTTAAACACACACACACACACACACACACACACACACACACAGATATATATATATATATATATATATATATATATATATATATATATATATATATATATATATATATAAAATGACACCAATATATTATCCAATAAATAATTATTTTAAAAAATCAGAGGGGTTTACACTAGGAAAATAATTACTTAAGAATATACAAAAAAAAATTTATATATATATATTTTTAAAACTTAATAGCATGCTAAAATTCCTTCACCATTTAACTATCAATATATATCCAGTTAATAAAAATAGAGATAATAACATAAAGGATAATATTATTGTAGTCCTTAAATTAGGCTACTATATATATAAAAACAAAAAGTAACTTATAAAAATTTGGGGGCTCACATCCTCTCTCCCTTAGAAAATTTTGCCCCCGAAATTAAATGATGGCCCGATTAGAAGAATGAAATCTATGGAATATTACGATATTCAAAATACAGTACGTAAATTCATACCTCCATCCTCGAACAAGTGAGGAAAATGCTCCCGAATAGAGTCCTCGCGCTCCCAAGTTGACTCGCCCGAAGAATGATGCTTCCAAGCGACTCGGACGAGTCGAATCGTCTGTCCTCTCAAAACTTTCTCGCTGTGATCGAGAATCGCAACTAGCTGCTCCATATATGACAAGCTTGGCCCAACTGTAATCTCTGAATGGTCCAGCACGTGACTAGGGTCTGCCACGTATCTTCTCAACTGCGATACATGAAAAACGTCGTGCACTCCCTCAAGTGACAGGGGTAATGCTAGACGATAAGCCACCTCACCGACTCGCTCCAGAATATCGAAGGGCCCGATGTACCTCGGACTCAACTTGCCTCTACTGCCAAATCTAATAGTCCCCCGAGTCGGTGATATCCTCAAAAACACGTGATCGCCCTCCTTAAACTCCAAGGGTCGACAATGCGCATCAGCCCAGTGCTTCTGTCTATCCTGTGCCGCTCTGAGGTGACTCTGAATCTGCTTCACCTTTTCCACTGTCTGCGTCACCAACTCTGGACCAAGTATCTGACGTTCTCCGACGTCACTCCAACAAACTGGAGACCTGCACTTTCTGCCGTAAAGTGCCTCGAAGGGTGCCATCTGTATGCTCGCCTGGTAACTGTTGTTGTAGGAGAATTCGACCAAATGTAGGTGATCCTCCCAAGATCCTCCAAAGTCTAACATGCATGCTCTCAGCATATCCTCGAGTATCTGGATCGTACGCTCTGATTGTCCGTCAGTCTGCGGATGATAAGCGGTGCTAAATTTGAGGCGAGTCCCCAAACTATCCTGTATGCTCCTCCAAAAATGTGAAATGAATCTGGAATCTCGATCCGACACGATACTCACTGGTACTCCATGTAAACGCACTATCTGTCGCATGTACAAATCGGCAAGGATCTCCGTCGATTGCCCAACTCTGAAGGGCAAGAAATGTGCCGACTTGGTGAGTCGATCCACGATGACCCAAACTGCGTCCTTCCCGCTGGGGCTCCTCGGAAATCCAGTGACGAATTCCATCGTGATGTGTTCCCACTTCCACTCAGGAATGGGAAGCGGCTGCAATAGTCCTGCAGACCTCTGGTGATCGGCCTTGACCTGTTGACAGACCAAGCATCTCGCTACAAATCGAGCAATCTCCCTCTACATTCCATGCCACCAGTAATGCTGTCGTAAATCTCTGTACATCTTCGTACCTCCAGGATGAATAAAATATATCGAGCTATGTGCCTCTGCCATCAACTCCTGGCGGAGCTCTCCACTCGGAACGCATAGGCGATCTCCACACCTTAACGTTCCGTCCTCGTGAATCCGCAGTCCTGTCTGCTCGCCTGCCTCGGTCCTCTCTCAGAGTCTCCTGAATCTCGCATCTGTAGGTAGTGCGGCCTTGATCCTCTCAACCAAAGAAGACTGTACTCCAAGTGTAGATAACTGTCCATCCATACCTGGCAATATGACCTCAATCCCCAACTCCTGAAGGTCCTCCAATAAGTAACGCTGAGTCGTCAAAAAGTATGCTGTAGGTTTCCTGCTCAAAGCATCCGCCACGACATTCGCCTTTCCCGGATGGTACTGTAACTCGATCTCAAAGTCTTTCATCAGCTCTAGCCAACGTCTTTGCCTCATGTTCAACTCCTTCTGCGTGAAGACATACTTCAGGCTTTTATGATCTGTAAATATCTCTACCCGTTCTCCATAAAGGTAGTGCCTCCATAGCTTTAGTGCAAAAATAACTGCAGCTAGCTCCAAATCGTGTGTCGGGTAATTCTTCTCGTGGATCCTCAACTGTCTCGATGCGTAGGCCACAACCTTTTCATGCTGCATTAGTACACATCCCAATCCGCTCCCGGATGCATCACTGTACACCACAAATCCTCCAGATCCTGAGGGCAATGTCAAGATAGGTGCTGACGTCAGACGCTTCTTCAGCTCATCAAATGCCATCTGACACTCCTCTGTCCAGATGAACTCCTGATCCTTATGCGTCAAACGCGTCATAGGCTCAGCAATTCTCGAAAAGTTTTCTACGAACCTCCGATAATATCCGGCAAGTCCGAGAAAACTCCTGACCTCCGTGGCCGATGTCGGTGCTGGCCAAGACTTCACTGCTTCAATCTTCTCTGGATCCACCGCTAATCTATCTCCTGTAATGATGTGGCCAAGGAAGGATACTTCTCTCATACAGAACTCACACTTACTGAGCTTGGCATATAGTCTTTCTTTACTCAAGGTCTCTAACACGATCCTGAGATGCTTCTCATGCTCCTCGTGGCTCTTGGAGTACACCAAAATGTCGTCGATGAACACCACCACGAACTTATCCAAGTACTGGTGGAACACCTTGTTCATCAGACTCATGAACACTGCTGGCGCATTGGTTAAACCAAATGGCATCACAAGGTACTCATAGTGTCCGTGCTTCGTCCGAAAGGCCATCTTCGGAATGTCCTCCTTCCGTACTTTGATCTGGTGATAGCCTGACCTGAGGTCAATCTTTGAAAACACACAAGCACCACTCAACTGGTCAAATAAATCATCGATGCGAGGCAGGGGATATTTGTTCTTCACTGTCACAGCATTTAACTCCCGGTAGTCTATGCACAGACGTACCGTCCCATCCTTCTTTGGTACAAGCAAAACTGGTGCGCCCTATGGAGAAACACTGGGCCGTATAAAACCCAAGCCCAAAAGCTCATAAATCTGGGCCTTCAACATATTTGACTCCTTCGGTGCTAGTCGGTACACATGGGAAGCAATAGGTGGCGAACCTGGTACTAGCTCAATGGAGAAATCTACCTTCCTGTCTGGTGGTAGTCCTGGAAGCTCCTCAAGAAATACATCCTCAAACTCTATGACGATCGCTGGGCGTGCTGGTTCCTCCAATGCAATACGTGCCGCAAGGATGGGGTAATCATCCATCTCTACGGCTCCCCGAGAGAACTCAAACTCTGGATGACCTGGGGGTCGAAATATGACGCATCCACGTCGGCAGTCTAGCGTCGCATGGTACTGGCTCAACCAATCCATGCCAAGAACAACATCATAGTCTGGCATAGAGAAGACTAGAAATCGGACACGCATCTCACGCCCACAAACAACTACTGAACAAGATCTACATGTATCACTAACAGGTACTATTCCACCTCTCGTAAGAATTCTCATGGTCTTCGAAAGGGGTGCAGTAGCTACTCTATGGGTGGCCGCGAAACTAGCAGCTATGAATGAGTGTGTGACACCAGAATCAAATAATGCTACTGCAGGTAATGAAGCAACTAAAATAGTACCTGCGATAACTTCTCCAGCTGTCTCTGCCTCTTCAACTGTCATAGCAAAGGCCTGTCCACGCCCATGTGCTCTAGCCTACTGTCTGGCCTACTGAAATTGGGCTGCCTGCGGTGCCAAGGGTGGTCTCCCCTGGTATCCTCCCGGTGCTGCTGGCCATATCGCCCCAACTCCTGTGGGGGGCGCCCTCGGACCGTGGAATGGTGGCCTCGATACTGGTAGTGCCGGATATGCATGGCGGTGTACCATCGGTGCCGCTCCACGATGTTCTGTACAATCCCTGGCCTGGTGCTGACCAGATCCACAAACCAGGCATAATCCGAGCCTGCGCCGACAATCCTGCACAGAATAACCTACCTTACCACAAAAATGACAGGTAGGGGTCCCTGGTGCTGTCGGAGGCGCTGCTCTCTGCGGATGATGAATCTGAGGATGCTTCGTCGGTCCTTCCTTTGGTGCCCGAGCTGCTGGTGCTGATGAGTGAGAGCGTTTCAGGCTAGCCTCCCTATGGTTGATGCGCTCCTGACATCGAGCTGCTGTCAGAATCTCCGAATATGAGGTAGGAGCGACTGATCCTATCAATCTCTGTAGCTCGAAACGCAGGCCGTCATAGAACTTCTCGGCCTTCTTCTCCTCAGTGTTGATCAGGTACGGGGCAAAGCGACTGAGACGGAGGAACTCCGTGTTGTACTCCTCGACCGTCATACTACCCTGGACAAGATGCATAAACTTGTCCCGAAGCTCCGCATGCGCTGTAGCCGGAATGAACATCTCCTTGAATAGTCTGGTGAACTCCTCCCAAGTGACCCGGTCGGGTCCCAGCCGATGCTCCTCGGCCAACCACCAATGGTGTACGTTGCCTGTCAGCTGCATCCTGACGGCCTTCATCCATTTGTCCCTCGGAAGCTCTGCGGCCTCCAACTGGTGCTCGATACTAGTAAGCCATGCATGAACCTCCGTAGGCTCCTCTGTGCCCGAAAATGGAAGGGGCACCATGTGACGAAAATCTTTGATAGATCCTGTCGATGGCCGCCGCTCCGGTGGTGTCACATTCTCCAGTGCAGTGACGATACTCTCTCTCAGAGTATTCGCCTGCTGTTGCTGAGCCTGATACTGAACCTGCTGCTGAGCCTGCATCATGGCATAGAACATCTGAAACATCTGTTGTCCGTCCGCCTGCTGTCCCAGTGGCGAAATTGGAATATATGGCATCTGCGGGGGAGGCGGAGGTGGTGGCTGCTGCTGCTCTGTCCTCTGGGACTGCTGTTGCCCCGGTTGTGCCTGGTGTCGCTGATCTCCTGGTGGGCCCTCAGCCTGCTGAGGAATCTGACCTTGGGGAGCCGGTGTCAACCTGAGGACCTGCCTCGAAGTCTGTCCCTCATTCGGTCCGGAGTCCCGGGGGACACCGTCTTGCTGCGCCACTCGTCCACTTCGGAGATTCATACTCTGAAAGTAGATAAGCAAAATTTTAACGGTTTGAAATCAAACATGATGTATTGATAAAGGAAATCGATGAGAAGAAGTCATAGGAAGGTATTCAAGCAAGTGGATGAGATCTTAAATCTCTAAATCCTAATTTGCAGGCTCGCTTGGCACAGTTAGGTAACCAAGACGATTTAAATTTGGACCTGCATGTGCCACCACAAAAACCATGTCACGCCCCAGTCCCAAAATATGTGGGACCGAGCCACGTGGCATTGGCCAGCTACGTATTCAACCAGACTCTAGTCCGACTAGGATACGTATAAGCTGTTCGAAATGGTGTAACTAACACTACATCAACTCTATATCTCAATCCAAGTAACAGAAAACATAAGAAAGGGAAATATGAATACTAGTCTGCAGCCCAATAATCATACTTGCCCGAATGGACTCGAAAGAGTAACATGAGTCTATAAACACTAGGCTACTAGGCAGATACAAATAACAGTAAATAAAATATATAACTCCGAAAGAATGAATACCTGTAATGAAATGGATGTCATCAACAATCCAGCAAGCAGCTCAACAGAACCTACTCAGCTAACCTGGAAGGAAACCAGGTCCTCAGAGGGACGCAACAAGGTACATAATATACAGGCCAAAAGTACGACAACAAAGGGTGATATGATAAAAATAAAGTAAGACAGAAATAAAATGGGTGAACTACCGTAACCAACTAGTATGAAATGCAATTTAAGAAACATCACTCGAACACGTGGGCTGTCACGGTGTAATCCGGAGTTCTGATACGGAACTCCGGTAACTATGAGAATCCACAGTTCCGATAAGAAACTGTGGTAACTATGAAATATCCGCAACTCTGGTAATGAGGCAGCGGTAACTCTGTGGAAAAGTAGCCCAAGCGCACGGTGTATGTTTCTCTCCGCCCATATGACTTCATGAATCGTATCTACGAGTCGCTCGGTCAGACCTCTAGCTAGCAGAACGAGTCATAAATAGAATAGTAATAGTGCACGCATATCAATGTCATCGTCATAGAATCAACTCGAATCTCCGTACAACAAGATGTAGGCAAGTACGAACATCCGTCAATAATGTACTGTCACATGAATATGTCCTAGGGTCAAGGTGTAACCCGCAACGATTTGTCGCGGTATCGCATATATAAATGTCTAGGTTCAATACCCGATGACGCTAACGGCCATCGGCACCCGAATGTGATTCGGACGCGAAGTATCGAATGCGGTCCTAGGTATTGCAATTATATACTCATAAATAAATATTTAAGAATTTTAAATAATGTAACTGAAGTACAAAAGTGGCAAGGAACACTTGCCTGTCTACGGGCACTGAAGATGAAAAGCCGGTCCATCGTCCAAGTTCTGAGTGTCAAAAGGACCTAGAGGAATATTTAACTAGTTAATTATCAAGTATTAATATGATCTAATCAATGATACTGTTATCACTTATATAAAAATAAGCAAACTTGGATTTTTAGGTTTTAAATTAGTATTTTAGACTAGCAATCACATACTTAATTAAGCAAAATTTAAATAAAATAAAAATATATTAACTAGATTTATAGGCCTAAACCATAAGGATTGCAATAACATGCATGATAGCCAGAAATTATATTAGATCAGACATTAACAAGTAAAATTATATTAGATTAAACCTAAAAAGAAGAAAAAAAAACTCATGCATATAAACCCTAAATAAAGCCACAACAATTAACATGGAATTTGAACCCCACGCTGTTGTAAACAAAACCCCAATCATATCAATGGCCTAATGCTCACATGTGACAGGAGAGGGCCTTTGCTAAATTTTGAATTCATTTATACAACTCTAAAGAACACACACACACACACAAACCAACAAGGCTTCCATCCTGATACAAAAAGAAAAGCTCTTCTTCTTTTGTAAACATGGAATTTGAACCCCACGCTGTTGTAAACAAAACCCCAATCATATCAATGGCCTAATGCTCACATGTGACAGGAGAGGGCCTTTGCTAAATTTTGAATTCATTTATACAACTCTAAAGAACACACACACACACACACGAACCAACAAGGCTTCCATCAACAAGGCTTCCATCCTGATACAAAAAGAAAAGCTCTTCTTCTTTTTTTTCCACAATTGGAATCGAACCCAAGCTCATCCATCAACCACCCCAACACTCCACCATTCGAGCTACACTTTATTGGTGTAGGTTACAAACAGCCCAATTATTTATCCTGTTTGGACAGGGCTAAGCCCTCAGCTATTATTATCTTGTCCTAATATCCCAGCATTTGTGTAGCAGTAACACTAATCCATTCACAAAGCACTCTTTAGGATCCTAACATCCGGAGTTCTAATATGTTTGCAGCAACCACATAAGAGATCTATGAAGCTACTCCATACACAGGTTCTCTTTACATCTCTCAAGTCATCAACCCTTGAACCCTTGCTATTATTCAAGGTGCTAGCAAGCAGTGCATTACTAACATCCTAGCAATACTTTCTAATGAAACAGTAAGATGACGGGAATTATGAGGGAAGGTTACCAGATGAGGATGACACTTGCCAACGCTTGCTGCATCGAGGAATCGTCGGATGCAGCCTCGCACGCAGAGAGGAGTGTTAGTGTCGATTGGCGACGGTTGCACCACACAGGAAAACGAGGTCGGTTCGCCTAGTCACGGCTGGCTTCGCCCAAGGAGGTGCGTCTTCGGCCTACGTCGCCGACGTCGCACGCAAGAGGGAAGTAGGAAATGGTGGTGGAAGAGAAAATTTTGTGGAGGCCAAACACTGCGGCTAGGTTTAGTTTCGGAAGAGACAAGAACAAGCATATATATATGGGAGAGGGAAGTTAGGGTTTCGTATATATGGACTGGCGGGTGGGCTACAAAATGAGGTTGGCCGGTCCAAGAAAAATATTGTCAAGCTTAATTTAAAATAGTATTTAATATATGAGAAGGGAATGGTGATGACTGGCCGTTAGTCTCAGTGGTCGAACCCCTACAGTAGCATGCAAAAACTCATAATTTGAACTTGGTGCCAATCTATGCCCACACACAAATTCAGCTCATTTTAGCAAAGGAGTATTCCATGGCTCAATTTAGCAAGTTGAAATATAATGTCACAATACTAGTTCTCACTTCTAGCTCACATTAGCATGTGTGCTCACAATTCTAGCTCACGTTAGCAAGGCTTGCTAAAGGGGACAAATTGCTACAGGACAAAACTAAACTCATTTGTGGACATTTAATAGGAGATTGACACATGGAGTAAAATTTCACTTAGGCCCTTGAACAAAACTAAGTTTTAAACACACACACACACACATATATATATATATATATATATATATATATATATATATTTTTTTTTTTTTTTACATATATATATATATATATATATATATATATATATATATATATATATATATATATATATATAATGACACCAATATATTATCCAATAAATAATTATTTTAAAAAAATCAGAGGGGTTTACACTAGAAAAATAATTACTTAAGAATATACAAAAAAAAATTTATATATATATATATTTTTAAAACTTAATAGCATGCTAAAATTCCTTCACCATTTAACTATCAATATATATCCAGTTAATAAAAATAGATTTGTTTAATAATAAACTAATAATAACATAAAGGATAATATTATTGTAGTCCTTAAATTAGGCTACTATATATATAAAAACAAAAAGTAACTTATAAAAATTTGGGGGCTCACAAGTATTTAGGCATATACCTAACCATACACACGTAACTCATGAATAGCCAACACACAACACACACCTACACATATAAAGACTCATATAAATATATATATATATATATATATATATATATATATATATATATATATATATATATATATATATATAGAGGAAAATGTACCTAAGGTCGACCTTAGGTAAGTTACCTAAGGTCGACCTCATTTTCCTCACTTTACAACATTTTTTTCTTGAATTTTTTTTATGGGATTCATCTACACCTTATTGATTGGCAACATACCAAATTTCAAGAAAAAATAATATTGTTTAGCCCCCTATATATCCCTTGCAAAATCGACGGTCTAAAACTTTGCTGCTACACCGTCGATTTTGTACCTTATTGATAGGGGGCTAAACAATATTATTTTTTCTTGAAATTTGGTATGTTGCCAATCAATAAGGTGTAGATGAATCCCATAAAAAAAATTCAAGAAAAAAATGCTGTAAAGTGAGGAAAATGAGGCCGACCTTAGGTAACTTACCTAAGGTCGACCTTAGGTACATTTTCCTCATATATATATATATATATATATATATATATATATATATATATATATATATATATGATTATTACGTTGATGGCCCCTCCCTTTCTTCCTTTCCCCAGCTTTTTCGCTTCTCCCCCTCCCGCCGATTTCGTTCAGCGCAGCCCTCATTTCCCCCCGTTCCTCCCATTCTCCCCCTTCCGTTGACTTCCCCAAGCCCGCCTGAGTATACCTACGGCTTGGAGCAGCACGGGAGCATCCGACCGGTCCAACGCCGTCGTCGCCGGACTTCAGGCAGCCCATTCCCCTTATCCTCAGCGCGGTACCCCTACCTCCCTCGGCCTAGTCCTCGCCCTCTGATAGGCCCGGACCGCCCGGCCCATGGTGGTGCATCGCCATCAAGACTCCCTGCATCCTCAAGCTTGGTTACAGCCTGGTCGCCGGAGCAGCTGGCATTTGTTGGCCTTGCCCCGGCGGGCGTTGCTCCTCTTCTTTGCTGGCCTTCGGGTATCTTGCATCCCCCTCGGGCGCCTCAGGCGTAGCTCTCCCTCTCCGCTGGCTGCGAGGCGGCGATTGTGGTCTGGCCTTGAGCAGAGAGATTTCCCGCTCTTTTTCCCGCTCTTTTTCAAATTTGAACGCGGATGAGGCTCCCCCTTCCCCCCTCGGGATCCGTAACGGTGCCACAGCCGGGCAGGTTTATGCACCCTCCTCTCATGGATCGGCACTTTCAGGTTCGGTGCCCGCCCATGCGCCGACCGAGCGGACCATGGGCTATGCGCCAATCGTGCCAGGTCCTTATGTACCTCTCTCCGGCTCCGCCCGACCTATGCGCCTAGGCCCGCTCTACGCGCCCAGTCCCTCCGTTCCTTCCGGATCCTTCGTCTTTGCCTCTCCCGACAGAAGATATCCAGAGCGAGGGCAGGCCTCGGTGGCGTAGGCGCCATCCCCGTTGGGCGCTTACGCCAGCATTGAGACCCCCAAGGACCCCCTAGAGGGAGTGGATTCTCTATGGCAGGCATGGTTTCACAGCGGGGTATGGCTGCAGCTTCCACCCCACCCCTCCGCTTCAGTCTCCCTTTTCCTCCTCCTCCAGCTGAGTCTTTCCCTGCTCAGGTTGCCAGACCAGCCATGTCGGTTCCATTTACGGACGCCTTACGGCCAGATCGCATCACCCCTTGAACCCCCAGCTCGAGGCGGTACAACTCTGCGATTTTGAGTTTCAGGCCCCTCTAGTTGGCCAGGCCATATAGATCCCCTTCTCCCCAGAATAAATCTCTTCACTCGCCAGCAACTTCGCGAAGACCTTTGTCTTGAAGTTCCAGGAGGGTTGTCCGAAGCTTACCATCGTTCAAGAGGCCATAGCAGGTTGGAGGGTCGTCTCAGCTTTCCGGGTGGCTCCTCTGGAACCTAAATATTGTTTCATATACCTCTCCTTCGCAGACGACTACTCCGTGTGTGGGCTAAAGGCACCACTACCATTGGATCACACAGAGTGAAAAATTATCAAATGATCCCCCAGTTTCGACCCGAAGTTCGACTCGACCTTAATATCGGCATGGATCACCCTCCCCAACCTACTTTTAGTCTGCTTTGCCCCAACGGCTCTCAAAAGGATAGCCAGCTCCTTTAGAACCGTAGTGGCCATTGCAGAAGAAACCCAAAACCTCTCCAAAGGGAATTTCACTAAGATATGTGTGGAACTGGATCCGACCTCAGATCCTTCCGATCAATATTGAGCTCCAACTCGGGAACAGATCACCCATCCAGAAGCTGGAGTACGACAGCAACATTCTTTTCTGCAAGCACTGTCAGCTGAGAGGACACCTCACAAAGAAATGCTGCAAAGCCCACTCGGAGCTAAAGAAACCAGACACCCGCAAGATACCTAACGTCAAGAAGGCACAAGTCCAACCATCAGAACCCATCCAACCTCCCCCCCACCACAAATCACTTTGCTGCCAACGAGGCATCCACCTTCCGAGACATCTATCCCCAACTCACCCAGCCTATTGTCCCCTTCACCTCCCAATCCTCTCAGGAAACTGGTTCTAACACGCTAGAGGGCATTCGCCTCCTCAACTCCTTCGGCATTCTCGCCTTTCAAGAAGATACTCCCTCGGAGGACAGTGAAGGAAGCTCAGAAGATCTGCTAACTGGAGAGGGCTCAGCTAGGAGATTGAGTGCAGAGTCCTAGGAGTCACCGGAGGAATCTCAGGAGGTTACACTAGCTCTATCTTCAGAGGACATCCTCGCCACACTGGGCGCTGACTCAGCCATCAGGCTTCAACTTGCTTGGGAGGCAGGCTTCCTCGACCCCACCAACCCCTTTTGTGCGCAGAACTCAACGGAGAGAGACAACGAGCCTACAGCACTCGGACAGGGTGAGGACACGACAGACCAAAAGGTTCCCACACAGAAAGGTCTCCTAAAACCCATTAATAAAAAAAATAAGCCAAAAAGCCCACGGCCATGACCACCAGATCAGCTGCAAAGCTACACAACCCCCCAACCCCACTCCTCACCATGCTTAACATCCTATCGTGGAATGTGCGTGGACTTGCAAACAAACCCACCATAAACAGACTCATCAGCCTTAAGAAAATACATCTAATTGACATCTTGGTCATTATCGAACCAAAAATCCTCCAAAAAAACTCAAAGCTATCAAACTCAAGCTCGGGTTCCCGGCATCGGTAGCAGGGTGCAATGACATCTGGATATTCTTCAGAAATGGCATCGCTTTTGGATCCATACATGACTCCAGACATGCGCTCTCTTGTTGGATTGAGCACCCTACTCTGAAGTGTCGATCCCTTATATCCACTGTGTACGGCAGTTGCGAAATACACGATCGCAAGGCACTTTGGTACACGCTGTCGGACACGCACCAACAGAATATCTACTTATCGTGGCTGCGTGTTGGAGACTTTAACATTATTTCTCATAGAAAGGAGAAGTCGGGTGGGCGCCCCCTCATCTTACGGCTATGAACGAATTCAACAAATTCATTTTCAACACCCATATGACCACCCTACCTTTTTTAGGTAACGAGTTCACTTGGTGCAACATGCAGGAAGGTGCCAGACATCAGTATTCACATCTGGATAGAGTTCAGGTCAACAATTGCTAGTCCAACACGGACCTCATCTCCAGCCTATCCCACCTCAACTCCACTGAATCGGATCACGCTCCCCTCCTCATTGAGATCAGCAGCAATACAACCCAAATCAAGAAAGCATTTCGGTTCCAGGACTTTTAGAGTTTCCATCCTCAGTTCAGAAACATTATTGCGACCAGTTGGAGAGCGACCATAGAACAGAACCCCTATTTCGGGTAGCCGCTAAGCTCAAAGCCACAAAAAGAGCGCTGGCAACCTAGAGCAAGAACGCTTTCGGTAATATTTTTCAGGAAATCAAGAAGGCGGAGGACGACGTAACCCGCGCAGAGGTTCTATTTGCCTCGAATAGATCGCAGGAGCACCGAGCCACGCTTAATCTCACTAGGGCCATCCTCAAATCTCGGCTCAAGGTTGAGACTGAATTCTAGAAGCAGAAAGCCAGGCTGAATTGGGACTCTAAGGGAGACAGGAACTCGGCTTATTTCCACTCCTGCGTTAGAGGTCAAAGACAAGAACTGAACCTGCATCAAATTTCAAATAACAACGGCATCCTCCTCAATGATCAAAAGAGCATTCAGGAGGCCGCTGCCAACTACTACTCCAGATTATTCACCAAAGACACCATCGCCAAAGACGCAGACCTCCTGTCCAAGATCCTTAGGATGATTACCCACAGAGAGAACGAGCAGCTATAGGTCCCCCCAACAGCTGAAGAAGTCAAGGCGGTGGTGTGGGCTCTTAATGAACATAGTACCCCAGGACCGGACAGTTTCTCAGGGGTATTCTTCCGCACGTGTTGGGACATCATAGCAGACGATTTTATCAAAGTAGCGATTGCCTTATTTCAGGGAGCGAGATATCCTAAATCCATTTCTTGCGCTAACCTCCTTCTCATTTCAAAGAAAGAGAACCTGGAGACCTTCAAGGATTTTTGCCCCATCAGCCTTTGTACCTTCACTAACAAAATTATTTTGAAAATCATATCCACTCGCATGTCTACCCTATTACCCAAGATAATATCTGAAGAACAAAGTGGATTCGTCCTAGGTCGAAACATCATAGACAACATCCTTCTGGCGCAAGAAATAATCACGTGCCTGAAGTTCCCCTCCAGAGGAGGGAATGTGGCCATCAAGCTGGACATGGAGAAAGCGTACGATCGTTTGGACTGGCAATTCTTGATATGGGTGCTCAAGGCCTTTGGTTTCTTTGAATCGTAGATAGATGGCCTTTTCAGGTCCGTCGACAATTCCTGGTTCTCCACCATCATCAACGGGCAAGCTGTTGGTTTTTTTAAAACGAGTCGTGGGGTCAGGCAGGGCGACCCTCTTTCCGCCGCCATTTTCATCATTGCGGCCGAAGCTCTCAGCAGAAACGTCAAAAGCCTAGCCTTTTCATCCAAATTCCATCATTTCCATACCACCACTGGTTGTCCCTTGATCACACATCTGGCCTATGCTGACGATATTTTTATCTTCTCGGCTGGAGACATCAGGTCAGTAGAGACGATACATAGAGCGCTCGAGAGATATATTAGATGCTCCGGGCAACGTGTGAACTCCAACAAAAGCGTCATCTACACCCATCACAAAGACAACAGAGACCACTCTGTGACCCTCACCAACCTGACCTCCTTCGCCACAGCCTACCCGCCATTCACCTACCTTGGATGCCCTCTCGTTTACGGGCATCTTCGACGGTCTGGTCAGGAAAGTCAAAAATAAAATTGAGGTATGGCACAACGCAACCCTTTTCCCGGGGGTAAGATGATCCTGATCAAGCACGTGCTTTCTTTCATCCCCATTTATACCCTGGCAATATGCTCTCCCTAAAGAAGGTTTTAGCATCATTGGAGTCCCTACTATCCAACTTTTTTTGGGGACACAGTAATGGAAAAGACAAACACCACTGGGCCAGCTGGGACACCATGGCCAAACCCACCAAAGAAGGAGGTCTAGGTTTCCACAGATTAGCGAATATTATCGCTGCTTGCTAAATGAAGCTGTGGTGGAAGGTTCGTACGAAGAACTCGATCTGGGCCTGGTTTATTAAAGCACGATACTTTCAGCACTCATACCCAACAATGGTGACGGTCAACAGTAAATCATCCGCGAGTTGGCGTCACATACTCCTCGGTCGCAGCATTGCTGAACCTTTGATGGTTACCAACGCCAATGGCGACTTACGGTGGTCCCTAACTGATGGAGGTCACTTTACTTTGGCTTCAGCCAGAATTATGGCCAGTGGCACAAGAGAGCCTTCTCCTTTCATCGCACCATACTGGCAGTCTTGTATCCCTAACAAATGGTCGATCCTCACTTGGAGAGCTCAACGAGAAAAGCTGTCCACTGACGACGCCCTTACATTAATCGGATACAGTCTTGTGTCCAGCTGCCACTATTATTTCGTACCAAAGACGGAATCGACAGAACATATTCTGCTCTCAGGTGACATCGTATCTCAGCTGTGGACCAAACTTTCAAGAAGATGCCTACCGAACCAACAGGCTGGAGGCTTCAACGATCTTTTCGCCATGTGGAGCCTTTCTCACGGGCACCAGTTTGTCGCAACCGCCGGCATTTGGGTTTTATGGAAGAACAGGAACAAGTTCAGATATGAAGGCCACCAATTGAGTCCCTCTCAACTTTTTAAAGAGGTTCTCAGACAGATTAGCAAAGCCAGCTCTCGCTGCTCTCACTCCCCGAGCAGCTTTTGGAGGAAGCTGTACTATCAGTAGATTTTTGTTTTTTTCTGTTAGCGCGAGTCGCGCTCTTCTGTATAGGCTTCGACATTTTGTGCCTGATACATCTATATAGTCTCTCTTCGTTAAATATATATATATATATATATATATATATACACACACACGCACACATACGTATTGAGGGCACCTACACATGTGTAGCCATAAGACACATACATAGGTCCAAACACAAACACTTGGTGTGCACCACCCCTCGTACTATTCTACGATATTCTTGTGAGACAGCCAAGATATCTACACCAAACCTTGTCTGAATCCTACCAAACTACTTAGACAAGTCTAAAATATATATTAGAACATAATTGCAGCATAGCAAGGCTAGTGTCAACTATCATGTGTAATAGGACATGTGCACCATAAGTGTCGGGGACAAAAACTTTCAAATTGACCTCGTGTCCTACCTATCATGACAATACCTACACGTATCCATTTGTGGACATGAATCTGGACAAATACAGCCAAATCTAATATAAATAGGTCAAACAAACATAATGACAAATACTTTTGTGCACCATTCTCAGAATTCTCCAAAAAATGGCACAAAATCTAATATAACTTTCAAATAGAGAACCGTTAGAGTCTCAAACCTCTTCCTGTGGGTAGTCCTAGTCCATGGGTGAATTTCTAGGAGGTCAAATAGCACAAATATAATCTATTTGAGAGAGAAATAAGATGTATACTTATTGGAGATGGATTTCTAATAAAAGTCCAATGGACATAATCCAGACACGTGGCTCATAGCAAATGGACTCCTCTTCTTGTGCCCCTAGTCTCCAAGCTTCTAGGCTCCTTCTAGTATAGAGAATGAGAGGAATGGACGAGAGAATGAGTGAGTTTTGAGAGGTATTGGTGGGGGAATGGTTCAAAATGGGGAAGAACACAAAAGTGGGAGAAAGTAGAGTAATAAAATAAAATGAATGAAATAGAAACCCTCTCCATGTGACCGAACATGTAACCTAGGGTTATGCTTGTAGAAGGATGAAAAAGAATAAAGAAAGATCCATGCGGCCAAGGATCCCCATACGGCTCGGAGAGTCCATGCGGCTCAGGTGTCCATGCGGCTCAAAAGCCTATGCGGCTCAAATGATCCCATGCGGCTCAGAAAGGAGCCACATGGCCTTCAACAGCTCATTTCTTTGTCTTTTGCTGTATTTAATGCCCTGACGGCTGACAGCTCTGACAAAGAACAGCTCTGGCATAAAGGCGCAATAATGACTGACATAAAGGCGGGATCCTAGGGAAGAGAAGAAAATCTTCTCACAGTTGGCAGAATTCACCAAATTCTGAGGCATGCGGCTGCTGTATTTATGCGACTGACCACTCCATGCGGCCGCCCATTTCATGCGGTCGCCTATCTTCATGCGACTGTATCCTCTATGCGGCCATCTACCGTCATGTGGCTGCATCCTTTATGCGGCCGTCCGTCAGCATGCGTCTGCCTATCCCCATGCGGCTGCCCACCTTCATGCGGCTGTTCATCCCCAGGCGGCTGCCCATCTTCATGCGGTTGTCTATCCTCATACGGTCGTTCATCCTCAAGCGGCCCATTCATATGCGGCTCTGGTAAGACGACCTGGTGGAAGACACGTGGCACTTTTCACAACGAATGAGACATGTGGCAATCATATCCCCCCGGAGTTATGGCTGCTAACAAATCCTAACAAAATCAGATTTGTTGCAATCACCATAATTGCCCAGATCAAGTCAAATCGAGAAAATTGGACACGTGGCAGGCCATTACAAGTCGCGAATATTCATGGCAATCAACATTTATTGCCCACAGAGATTTGAAGTAATCTACATTAACTACCTATATTTGCTACAATCAGAATGAAGGGCCCAGATTAATTGGTCCTTAATCGCCGACATATCAAGGAGGTAATTATTGCAAACCCTAATGATTGCATCCCACTCCTATAAATAGCAAGGTGTCATTCCCTTGCAAAAGAGGACCTTTTTTGGAAAAAGAGCACCAGAGCACCTGGAGAGACTTAATGAGAGAGAATAAGAAGAGCATTTCTTCAACGCCAAGCAGATCTTCCCTGGAGCCAAGGCTGCATCTGATCGTCCAAGGAGTAAGGCAGAGCTGCCGCCTCTTTTCCGAGCCTCTATCGTCACCCCCCAGAATCTAAAATAAATAATTGTACTTAGATTGCTGTACCTAGGTTTTTGTCCCTAGGTTTTCTTTGTACAAGCGAGTTTGTATTATGAAGTAAAGGGCCAGTTCTCCGATAATTGTTCTGTTCTTTTATATTTCATGGCAAACACGATGGCGACTCTGCTGGGGACAAACTTCTCCATAGTTCAGGAGTTGGTGATGCAATCGGACGCAGCCAAACTTGGCTCCACACAACAGAAGATGGTCGTCCGCTTCAACCAACAGGCATTCAAAGAAATGCTCTCCGACAGGAGTGCTGGCCCGGTCCAGAAGCAAACCCGTACAAAGAAGGCTCACAGGGAGTGGAGGCCAAAATCATTTTTTCTCCTCCCCAGGCCCTGGACGGAGTACTCTCTGCTACCCAAGATGGCGAAGGCGACTCTTATGCGGCCCCACTTCAAGCCATAGAGGACTCTACTGTCCCCCTGTTCGGCAGAGGAAAGCACTACGATGCTGGACTTGCAGGGACAAGGAGTGATTCTTGCTCCAGGAAGAAGTCGAACACTCATGCGGCCAAGACTGCCAGCCGTATGCATGATGCTCATGCGGCTGAAATTGTCAGCCGTATGAAGAATATCCATGCGGCCAGAACTTCCAACCGCATGGAGAAAACTCATGCGGCCGAGACTTCCAGCCGTACGAAGAAAGCCTATGCGGCCGCAACTGCCAGCCGCATGAAGACTGTTGACTCCAGCCGCATACTGCCTGCTCCACGCAGCTCAGGCTCAGTCTTCGATCGCCTCTCCTATGGTCCTGATCTCTCATGTGCCCAAGAGAATATGTCTGACTCTCTGCAGTATCATTTTAACTGTTCCTACTATACGCCTTCAGGCGCTCTAGTGAAGAAGTCAAGGGCAGCACGAGCTCGACGAGCTCAGTCGGCTGTCCCAACCTCTGACCGTCCGAGCGCTCCACATACTGTTATGCAGGCCTCTGATAGGAAGTTGTACAGAACCACTCGAGTCCAGGCCCCAGCGACAAACGGACAAAGTGGTTCCAAAAAGTCTCCCAAAACCCAGGGAGCAAACATGGTCGTTCCAGACCCGTCCGACTTGCGTGAGGTTATCCTCCATAAATGCAAGAAAAGAGAAGAGGCCCCGATATGCAAAGAGTCCTCCCACGGACATCACTGTACCTAAATTATTGTCAACTGCTGTTGCGACAACGCGACAATACGAGAAGACCGACAGTCCGTCTTCCAAAGATTACAATAGCCAAGCTCAGAGGACGAGGCGCCACCCTTCGTCTCTTGCAACTCCACTCAGAAAATCTCCGTCGATGGGAGAGGGAAGAAGATAAATATTTCCAGCCCGAAGATCTCAACCACTGTGACTAAAAAACTGTCGTCTAAATGGTTGTCCACCACCGGAGTTTTCCAAGGTACCCGTTCGAAGACAAAATCTATTACAGTAGAAGATTAATCATCCACACCACTGGGGGTTACTGAAATAGGGGGTAGCACTCCTCAGAACATCCACGATAATTCGATGTTCCAAGGAGACGAGCCCGAGGAAACAACTCTCCCGTCAGATACAGCAGATACCGACGTCCCCGAGGACGTCCACGACTCTCAACATGAAGCAAGCTCTGACTTCTCGGTACAGGGGTATGACTCGGAGGGCACATCCTCCACAGTTCCTTCCATCTCTTCTCATGTAAGGACGATGTTCATGACGGACATCAACCAAGGTGGTTCCTGTGATTGTCAACGCATCGACACTCTAGAGGCCATATTGTATGCCTTAGTCAAGTCTGTCGATGAGATCGAAGTGGCTCTTCTAACTCTGCAAGGAGGGACACCTGGCCAAACAAGCGCGGGTCCCGCGGTTAATGCGGACTCAAATTCAACAGCACCAAACCCGGACAATAATCCTCCTGAAATGTTGATTCCTACCACTGTGGATGAGGCCAGAGAAGCAAGAAGAGAGGTCCAAGAGCTCCGAGCCTTGTTTTACGCTCGAGAAAACTCTCAAGACCTTAGAATACGGTAACCATACCTTGCTGCATGGAGGGATGTCCCCTTTCCACCAAGATATAAGCCGTTCAACATCAATCCTTATGATGGCAAGACCTTCGCAAGTTGGTACATCACTTACTTCGAGGTCACCACCGACCATCTGCCCCATGACGATGCCATCCTTATACGATTATTCATTGGGGCATTGGAAGGGGTTGCCTTCGACTGGTATCGCAACCTGCCAGACAACTGCATCCACTCCTTCGCCAGCTTCAAGCGCATATTCTTGGAGAGATTTTATGAAGTAGGACAAGATGTCACGATGTCCACCCTCATGGACGTCATCCAAGGAGAGAAGGAGCTGACAAGGAACTATATTGAGCGGTTTCGCCAAACAGCAATAAAGTTGCCGTCTGGTAACCCGGATTCCTCCTTGATTAAAATTTGCCAAAATAGATTGCTCCCAAAAATCAGTCTCTGGATGGGAGAAAGTTAATTCAAGGACTGAAAGACGTTTATCATCAGTGCCACTAGCGCCGAAGAACGACTAAAGAAGGCTCGCCAACTGGGATTGCACATCTCGGAAGGAGAGAACAAGGGCAAGCATCCTAATACCAATAACGACAATGGGGGTAGCCCCTCCAACAATCGGGACAACAGGGGTAAGCAGGATATGGTGGCCGACACAGCCTAGAAACCTGAGTCAAAACTGGCAGACAAACAATGGCCGTAAATGACCTACTCCTTCGAAGACGGCCACGTCAAGCCTATCTTGGACATGCTCATACAAGGAAACAGAATTTAGCTCCCTCCACCAAGATTGGAACCTCGGCCAGCAGAAATGGAGAGCTCAAAGTTCTGCCATTACCACCGCTACGTCCAATATGCTACACACGACTGCTACCAACTGAAACAATACATCCAACATCTCATCGATTCAAACACTCTGGCCATTGATTTAGAAGAGGTAACCGTGGCAGCCAATATAGTGTTCGTACAATTCAGCAACTTTCCTCCAACAGAGACTCAAGACGGGGTGGTACCCATTCCTCGGGCAACGATAGAGATTTCTAATCTTCTACCTCCTCGGGATCAGGCTGCTGGTCTAGTACCCCTCACCACATCACGAGGGGAGGTCATGTGGGTCCATCCGGACCTGGTATTTGAGGTGACTCAGTCCACACCACCTTTCATTCGTAAGAAAAAGAGTGGAAAAGTCAGATCCTGCCACACAATCTTGGCAGATGTTGAAGAAGTCACGGCTGTCGTTACCTGGTCTGGGGCATAATCCCAATATGTCGCCGATAACTCGGCTGAAGATCATCAGCCAGCTACTGATGACGCTCCAGGACCTTCTCAACCTCCAATGACCGACAAGCCTAGGCCGAAGGAGACTCGCTTTGACAAATCCCTCCGAAAAGAGGCACCACTGGGACTGGAAAGGCCCTACAACTTCGACATCTTGACACAATTGGCTAATACACTGGCCAAATTATCATTATACGAGCTCATGAGACTCTCAAAAGATGTTCACGCGGCTTTGAGCGATGCACTCCAAAATGCCGACGCATATCTGGCTCAGGTTAACGTCACAGGAGAGAGCCCGCCTGCAAATCCCCAAGACAGCGCTTGCACGGGAGCGATGCCCAACATTGTCTTTACTCTGCAAGATATGCTTATTAAGACCAACCTGCACGATCGTCCCTTATACTACACTGGATACATCGGTGACGTAAAGGTGGATCGGATGCACATTGATCCTGGTTCTTCCATAAGCATCATCCCAAAGGGTCTGTTATATCATCTCTGCATTCCTATGCATCGCCTGACGCTAACAAGTACCGCCATCAGCGGTTTCAATTTGGACAGGAGCTACCCGATCGAAAAGATTCGCTTGAAGTACAAAATTGGCGATCTCCACTCAGAAGTAACCTGTTATGTCATAGATGCAGACACTTCTTACAATATCCTCTTGGGGGGCCCTTGGATACACGATTATATGATCGTGCCTTCCACGTTGTACCAGTACTTCAAGTATGTCAACAAACACGGCTTCGTGAGGACAGAATTTGTCGACATCGATCCCTTCAAAGGGGTCGAATCCTACTACTCAGACTCCTACCTATACGAGAAATCGAAGAGGCACCTGGATGAAGATGTATAAACTCGAACTGAGACGGCCTCAGAAGAATCTCTGACAATCCACCTTCAAGCTCGCAAACCTGACAAATTCGTACCCCTTACGGCCGCTCTGTATAAGGATGCAATCAGCCTCCCGGCACAAGAAGGACCAATGATAATTCGGCTACCAAGGTCCGACCAAGCGCTAAGACCCACAACAGAGCAACTGACAATCAGGCTACCAAGAGTCGGCCAGCCACAAGCAGAGAAGCTCAATCCCTCTGACAAACCAATGACGATACGTCTTCCCAAGATGAATCGTCACCCCGACACAAAGTCTGGGGCTTCTAGCGAACCAACAACTCCCCGTCCAGCATCGAGTACCAAACTGGGGGTCGCTAGTTTGCGAACAACTCCACGCTCAGCAGAACCCCTGACGATCAAGCTGCCCAGGTCTTTCTCTCAGTCTTCGTTTATACAGGGGGTGGCCGAAGAAGAACCAGAACTAGCCAAGTATGTGGTTGCCCACACTGATGTTCCCTCCGCAGATGATGTAATCCTGCAAGAAAAGATACCTTACTTCATCAATAAAGGGCTATCTTTGAACTACCTCGAGCTTAATAAGCTTTGTACAATGTATGCTATGGAACACGGTATAGGCACTCACCTACACACACAGGTGACAAATGTTTACACCGTAAACCAGCTTACCCCAGTGGAAGATGCTTACCGCAAAATCGAGGGAGGGGACCATCCAATCATCTTTGGCCGGAAGAACGACCCACAGCCCTTCACCATAGAGAAGATCAATCTCGAATCAGATGCCGGAAGACTGTCTCTTTATCTGTATAGCCCCCAATCGAAATATCTCATACAAAAACATGAATATGATCACTACGGCACTGGTCGACGATTACCTTTAAAACTGCCAGTCCCGGCTGGGAAACCACGATACTACTACAACAAAACCAGATGTGGGCTAGGTTATGTCACACCCGCGACAACCCCCGAAAGCTCAGACGAGGAATGCGATTGGCATTCACACTCAACCGGATCACCCACTTCCGATTCAGATGTCAGCATTGGGGACATGCTCAGGCAAGTCTGGTCCGTCAATATGGAATTTGTCGACGCCTACGAAGAAGATGAAAACATTCCTGAAATCTTTGAGTTAGAACTGTAGGCCCAACAGCTGGATGCACAATGGGAAAAGCAGTTCGAACAGAGAGAACCTCCTACTGAAGATGAGGTTACACAGGTCAACCTTGGCAGCGAATCTTCTCCAAAACCAATCTTCGTCAGTAAAAGCCTGACAGACAAAGAGCGAGAATTGCTACTGGAACTTGTCAAAGAATATATCGATGTGTTCGCTTGGAGCTATGAAGACATGCCAGAACTAAACCCCGAGGTTGCCCTTCACAAGCTCAACATTCGGCCAGATGCAAAGCCGGTCAAACAATAACAGCGACGCTTCCGCCCAGGCATTATGGATGCGATCGAAGATAAAGTCAACAAACTGATAGCCAGCGGCTTCATTTGTGAAGAACAACATCCAGACTGGGTCACCAACATAGTACCGGTCCTCAAAAAGAACTGAAAGATTCCAATCTGCATCGACTTCCGTAATCTGAACGAGGCATGTCCTAAAGATGAATTCTCCTCCCTATCACAGACATCATGATCGACAACACATGCGGTTTCGAACGTATGTCATTCATGGATGGCTTTTCGGGATACAACCAAATCAAGATGTCTCCTGACGACAAAAAACATACATCATTCCGAACATCGATTGGCACATACTGCTACACAATCATGCCTTTCGGTTTAAAGAATATTGGTGCCACATATCAAAGAGCCATGACTATCATCTTCAGAGACCACTTGCGCAAGACTGTGGAGTGCTATGTTGATGACATTGCCGTCAAGAGTCGTTATAAGGGAGACCATCTGCAGGATCTGAGGACGGTATTTGCCTGATGCGAGCACACAACCTGAAGATGAATCCCACAAAATCCTTCTTAGGCGTATCCAACGAAAAATTCTTGGGTTTTATCATTACCGCCCAGGGAATTCATGTTGACCCAGAGAAGACGAAAGCAATTATGAAGATGGGTCCCCCGAGAAATCTTTGCGAACTCGGAGGCCTTCAAGGGAGGCTAGCTTACATCAGGAGATTCATTTCTAACCTATCCGGGCGATGTCGTCCATTCACCCATCTCATGAAGAAAGGCGTCTCGTTCGTATGGGATGAAGAATGCCAACGTGCCTTCGACAGCATCAAAGAATATTTGTCGAACCCACCAGTCCTGGTGGCCCCGGTTGCTGGAAAATTATTCTTGCTATATGTACGAGCAATGGAGCATTCCCTCGGCACTCTGCTGGCACAAAACAATGATACAGGCCATGAGCAAGCGATATATTACCTCAACCGAATGATGATTGGGCCAGAGCACCGATACACCACCGTGGAGAAGGAATGCCTAGCCCTGGTGTTCGCCATTCAAAAGACACGGCACTATGTCACAGGACAAACCATACATGTGATCTCACGAGTCAACCCTCTCAGGGTCCTCATGACTAAACCAGGGGTACTCAGCTTCCGTCTTGCCACATGGCAATATTGCTATCCCCCTATCATATGGTCTTTGTCCCGCAGAAGGCTGTTAAAGGTCAAGCCCTAGCAGACTTTTTAGTAGCCCACCCAGGCTCAAAGTCGTCCAAAATATATGAAGGAATCCCAGATGAGGTCGCCGACTCGCATGCAACCTCTCACGATGATATATGGCGAATGTTCTTCGACCGTGCTTCAAGAACCGAACCTAAGGACAACATCGTCGTCGGAGTCGGGGTGGTGCTGGTTTCTCCTTCCGGATTGGTGATCAATCGCGCTTATTCACTCATAGAACCCTGCTCTAACAATATGGCCGAGTACAACGCTTTGGTCATTGGCCTCCAACTTACAAGAGAGCTGGGGGTAGAATATCTTGAAGCATACGACGATTCTCAGTTAATCGTCAATCAGATCCGGGGTTCATACGAAGTCCGCCATGAAGACATAATCCCTTATCACCAAATAGCGATCAACATAATTTTGTCATTTAAGGGATCCTTCATCGAACACATTCCCAGACTCTAAAACATCGAGGCCGATGCCCTAGCATGCCTTGCCGCTTCCCTAGCAGTGCCAAACCATACTGATCATTCGGTGGAGGTGATAGGCCATGAATTGGTTTGTCCCAAAAACAACGTTCAATTCGTGGCGAGTTATTTCGCTCAGACGATCGACGAAGCGCCAGACTGGAGACAACCATTCATAGACTTCATAGTCTACAACATCCTGCCCGAGAACCCAAAGGAAGCCACCTCTATCAGAAGGTGTTCTCTCAGATTCTTCTACGATACAGTAAAGAAAATACTGTATTGTCGATCCTACGATGGGTTATTACTTCGGTGTCTGTCAAACGCAGAAGCCAAAGAAGCCGTACGCGAAGCTCATGACGGTGTCTGCGGGGCCCATCAGCCTGGCCCTAAGTTACAAGATCGCCTTCAGCGAATGGGCTACTACTACCACGATGGTAGCAGATGCGATAGACTATGCAAGAAAGTGCAAAGCCTGCCAAGTCCACGCGGACTTCATCCACCAGCCATCCGAATTTCTACATCCGACGGTGGCGTCCTGGCCATTTGAAGCATGGTGAATGGATATCATCGGTCCGATTACTCTACCTTCCTCCCGAGGACATCGCTTCATACTCGTAATCATGGATTACTTCTTCAAATGGACGAAAGCTGTTCCGCTTGCAGAAGTCAAAACTTCAAATGTGATCAGGTTCCTCAAGCATCATGTCATCTATCGCTTTGGACTGCCCCGAAGGATCATCTACGATAATGGTCCACAGTTTGCAAGCCATACCTTCTATCGGTTCTTTGACAAGCATCGCATCCAGAATATTGCTTCAACACCATACAATCTGGCAGCAAATGGGTTGGCAGAAGCATTCAACAAAACAATCATCAAACTTCTCAAAATGTTTGTATCTTCCAACAAACGCGACTGGAACGAGAAGCTTGGTGAATGTTTATGGGCATACCTACAATCCGAACAGCCACTGGGAACATGCCATTTTTTTTGATATACGGAAGCGAGGCAATCCTCCCATTGGAGACTCAAATACCCTCACTCCGTGTCGCCCTTACTTACCAATTGACGACGGATGATAACTACCGTCGTCGACTACAAGAGTTGGAGGCCTTAGATGAAAAGTGCCTCCTGGCTCAGCAACGGATCGAGCTATACCAAGCACGCATCTCCGGAGCCTTCAACAAGAAGGTGAAGATCAGAACATTCCAAGTGGGCGATCTCATTCTGGCGGTTCGGAGGCCGATGATTATGACTCACAAAACTACCGACAAGTTCCAGCCAAAATAGGAAGGTCCGTTTATCATCGAGACTGTATTCTCCAACGGTGCTTATCGCCTAGCAAAACAAAATGGAGACTTGCTCATGTTGTCCGTCAACGGCAAGTTCCTGAAGAAATATTATGTCTAAACGATATTTTCCAGATTATCGAGTCATGTACCCGCTGGTACCGCTTAACTCATATTCATAAAATTCCAGATTATCGAGTTATGTACCCTCCGGTACCGCTGAACTCACATTCTCCAAATCCTAGATGATTGAGTTATGTACCCTTCAGTACCACTGAACTCACATCCTTCTTCTATTAATATCCCAGATTATCGAGTTATGTACCCTTCGGTATCGCTGAACTCACACTAATATCCCATATTATCGAGTTATGTACCCTCTGGTACTGCTGAACTCGCATTCTTCCTCCACAAAAAAAATCCCAGATTATTGAGTTATGTACCTGCTGGTACCTCTGAACTTACACTTTGATTCCAAAATTCCCGAATTGTCAAGTTATGTACCCGCTGGTACCCCTGAACTTACATTCCGGTCACTCTTTTGGGGAGAAAGTCATGTATAACCATACCTCTGAACTTTCTTCCTGAAAGAGGTCATTCCTCACGATCCACTACTCGCACTTCCAGTGCACAAAAAGGGTAACAGATCCACAAATTTCTAAAACGACCATGTCGATGTTAACTCTGAGTCGTCTCAATTCCGCCAAAAACAAATCATCCCTTTACATAGAGCTTCCATGTCCTCATTACCTCTGAGTCGTTCTATGTACCCCCCTTCATTGAGCCCACTCCTGCCATGTCCTCATTACCTCTGAGTGGGAAGGCTCCGTCGAAGAAACCTTCATGCTTGCCATGTCCTCATTACCTCTGAGTAAGTATGTTGATTCCCTTTCGACTTATTATCTGTACCCACAACTGGAGTACGCCAAGGATAATAGGTCCACAAATATCCTTCGTTGAGTTCACTTCTGCCATGTCCTCATTACCTCTGAGTAGGAAGATTCCGCGGTAAAAAAAACCTCATGCTTGCCATGTCCTCATTACCTCTGAATAAGTATGTTGGTTCACTTTCATCCTATTATCCGTATCCTAAGCCAGGGTACGCCAAGCATAATAGGCCCACAAATATCCTTTGCTAAGTTTCTTAGTACAGGCCCATCATTTCTCATCGTGTCCCGGGAGCCCAGCTGCTCCATGGCATTCTTTCTCCCGATACCAGGAACGTCCATGACCACCTTACCGTAGAACTGTTCTAGGTATCCCGAATCAAACTTGTTATCCGTACCTAAAACCAAGGTATGCCAAGGGTAACAGGTCCACAAACAAGTCCCCCATGCGGGGAAAATACCACCATAACACCACAAGCACAACAAGCAGTACAAATAAAGGGTAAAATAAAACATACTCTTTTATTTGGAAGCCAAAAAGCATTACATGTTTTGGGACCGTGTCCCTCTCAAAAAGAAAAAAAAGGGAGAACATAAACAAAAGGAGAAAAAGGCCGACTATGGTTCGGCATTACATAATTCCAGGAGGCGGTTTCTCACCAAGGTGGTCCCTCGTTCAAGCCGCTGTCTAGCTCGGCGCTCAGCCTCCTGGGACAACTGCTCCGCATCATCTAATTACATATGTGCCCTCCAGTCATCCTCCATCTTCTTCAGGGCAAGTTTTAGATTGGCAGAAGCTCGACTAAGTCTGTCAGCCTCCTGGATAAGAAGCCCCTTCTCAGTACGGGCCGCTTCGAGCTCGGACTCCAGGAAGGCCAACTTTTTCTGGAGCTCGAGGATCTACTCCCTGGTGTCGATTATCCCGTGGTAGGCGGCCGCTTCCTGAGCCATGCAATCTCCATTTCTACGGCTCAATTGATCGTATAATTGAGACAGATCACGGCGATCCTTCAGTATAGTCGGCTTGATCGACTCCCGAGCGAGCCTCACCTTCTCCACTGCGGTCATAAGGAAAGTGCACTCTTGATCTATTATAACGGACAGATTGGCTTGCCGCAGCACGTGAAACCGGGCCACAAGATGATCAGCCTCTAGCATCTTGGGCTCCAGAAGCGCAGCTAACCTCGCCCCACCGGAGAGTGTTCTAAAGATGTCGATTTGGCCACCGGTGTACCGACGAGCCATAGCAAAGGGAGTTTCCCTCTCCATAGCTACCTCGACCCCTCTCTTCAAGTGGCGGTGAAAACAGTCAACCACATCCTGGGATACTTCATCCAAAACTTCTGTAGAGGATGACGTCAAAGGGAGTGTGGCTGACAGTGTCGAAGGAGTAGCATCGGAACTTGCCATCCCTGCTACCAGGGAAACAAATTCTGTGCGAAATAACACATGAATAGAGGCTAGCTCCTCTTCCGCCGCCCGGAGAGCTTGGATACTTGGCAAGGCAGAAAGGTTAACCCCCGAAACCATATTCACAGAGGAGGACGCAGGAAACAATGTTCCTTGCCCCGGCTGTACCGCCACTTGGGCCCTCGAACTTGACCCAAATAGAGGCCCCTCAATATAGATTGGAAGAGAAGGAGGCACACGTGTTTCCATCAGGTCCCCTCCGGTAGAGTCCGCCTCGACAATGTCCGTCACCGGCAATAAAGGGGCGGGACCTGTACGTCCAAAGCAACCATCAATCGACGTAACCCGAAGGATATGATGATAGAGCAGATAGGCCTCCTCACAAGTTAAGATTCGGATTATCTTACCAGGGGAGGAGCATGGAGGTCGTAGCTCGCTCGCAGCTGACGTAGTCTCCCTACACGCGGCCTCCAAGTCGAATTCAACTGGTTTCTCTGACCCAGCCACCCCGAAAAGGGAGCCAGCCAATTCAGCATCACCCCGTTGAAATTCAACTGTCTCAGGGACAGGTGCAGTAGAGTCTCCATCCTTATGGGTTGAGGTCTCAGCAAGGTGGGACTCCTCGGCCGCCTCCGGAAGAACCCCAGCAGAAATGATAGCGGTGCACATATCATTGACCAAAGTGGTCAAGGCCGGATCGACCTCGCCAGTCGGGTCCCGAGAAACCGACTCCTTTGACACTTATAAAGAGCAAAAGAAAATGATCAGGCCATAATTTAGAAAAAAAAAGGAAGGAGAAGGTAGTTAAAATTCAAATCACCTAAGAAACAACGTCAACATCCTCAATAAACAGCCTGCGATGCCTTACCGCAGCTCGCTTCGTGGAAAATGTTCTGCCATCATCAGTAAACATACACCTGCTTCGTTTACGCGAAGAACCAGGCACAGCAGATGGTTGATCCTCCACCACTTCATCCGGTACAATAGGTGGCTGATCCTTCGCCTCCTCGTCCGAGGAATGGGACGAATCATCGGCATCCTGCTCATCATCCTCTTCACCCGTCGTAGTGGACTCCGAGTCCGGCACTGGAACCATATTCGCCTTTTTCTTCCTCTTCTTGGACCCCTCGGGCTTCTCTGCCAAGCCAGTACCGACAATAAAGCTGGTACTCGCATCAAAATTGACGGAAGACTTACTCGCCGTAACATGATAGAGGGTCGCCATGTACAAAATCTCCCCTGGTATATTAGCATCGGGGACCGAGAAGCTAGCTTGGGTATGAACCGTATTGTAATAATGCCAAGCCCTGATACCATCAAGGACACTGCCCTCAAAGCCTAGGCAAGCACTGGGACAATCAAGGAACAGCTGGCTATACCCGAACTGACGGAAGAACCTGCTGGACAAGTAGGGCTGTAGGTATACGTTATTGCAGTAACGATATACCAGGTGCGCTGGACGAATATTACGCAGCCAGAGGAGCATTTTCTCAGATAAGAGGAGGGGAGGTTCAATGCCATCAACATGTATACCCCTCACTTCTCTAGCAGTAAATTGAGGAACAAACACAAAGAAGACGTGCCCGTCTACTCTCGCCAACGCCCTCCGACAGGCTGGCATGGTGTCATATTCCCAAGACTGATGACGGTATCGGAAAAGGAAGGCGTCATTAGTGGTAACACCATCTTCCGCTCCGGGCCTCATCAACGACCGATAATGCATCAATAGCCACCCCATTAGATAATGATAGGGTAGCTCTATTCGCTCAAAGTCCAGTGTCGTCTCGCAGGTAATAACTTTAGACAAGAAGGCGCGGAGGCCGTGGTGTATGCTACATACCATGGCCGGAAGGAGGGCCAGCCTGACTCTGAAGACCATCTTTACGGCCGGGAGGATAAAGTGGCGGCAGATCCTTTCTATAGAACCTGTCCCTCCCGAGACTATGCAGTTCCGTAGCCACACCATCAAGAATCCGATCAAGAGCGCTTTTTCAGACATCTGTCGGGTACCGTGATAGAAATAGCTGAAGGGGTCAGTACGACTCCCAAATTTGTCACTGGTGGATCTCGACCTCTTGGCAGTCGACATCAAGTTTTTTAACTCCTCCTGGGTCTGAGGACCTCGAGAAGAAACCCGGCCAGAGGGACTGAATTGGAAAAGATATGAGACCCAAGACGTAGTATGGGGAGCGTTCCTTTCTGAGATATTGTTCTTCTTGATAGCCGTTTGGTGACAAATACTATGGTGGCATAGCAGTTCCTGGTACACGGCAATAAAACCCGGGAATCACCGATCCAGATCCTCGAATTCCTCGTTTGTCGGGGTGTATACTTCAAAGGCCTCGCCCCCCCTATGACAGCTTAGAAACAGCATACACTTCATGGAGAGCAAGTCCCAACTCCCCTCCGGGCGCGAAGAAAGTTTTCGTCCGTCGGTTATATATTTCCAAAAGAGCCATGAATAACGGCTTGTTAATGGGTAACCCGTAACAGGTGCCCCGGATGGCATAATAGAGGTCAATCTCCTGAAGGAATGCCTCGTATTTCCTCAATATCTATGAGGTCAGGTTAACCTACGTAGGGATGGGGTTTACCTAGTTCAACAGCGACAACCTGCCAATAGGATAAGACTCCTTACGAGCGAGCTGATTCAGGAAGGTATCGGCTAGAGTAAACGTAAAGTTGGGACCATATACGTTTATGAAGGTACCCGAAATCAGTCCCATCGCACTCCGACTGACCGAGTCCCTGCTCGCATATGCTGACCTAATATTCCTATTATAATGGATGTTGCCTATGAACATCTCCGATTGGGTTGGAGTTAAGAAGCCTACCATCCGCCTGCTCAACGGTACCATATTGAACCACGAGAGGGGAAAATGATGTTCCATTTCGGGAATATGAATCTCTATCCCGTCCACAGTAAAGTCCCAGTTCTCAGAAATATCCAGCACTCGGGGGTTCTTTATGGACAGAGCATCCCCGAAGAGAAAGGCTGGTTTCAGATACTCTCCCTCCAGCCATCCCGAGTTCATCATAGTACAAAGAAAGTGGAAAGGCTGGTTCTTGATGATGCTCACCCTCTCCAAAGGCTCATTAGCAGGACAGTGATCTGACACACGTCGAACCAAGTCGTCGAGTCGCACACCCATGGCATATTGGGCTGAACCCACCAAAAGTTCTCCTACTGGATTGATTGGCAGATCCACTGAGGAAAGACAAAAGAAACATGATTAAAAGATGGTCAAAATAAAAAACACTTAAAAAAGCTCCTATGAGCCTATGCGGCTCGGATCAACGCAGCCTTATACAGACCAATCTAGTTGGGCTCCACGCGGCACTGCTTCAATAAGGTTTATGCAGCTCGGTTCAATATAGCCTTATGCGGCCCAATTTAGTTAGGTTTCATGCGGCACTGATAAAGCCTATACAGATCGGTTGAGCTTATCCGGTTCTATTTAGCAGATGAGCTTATGCGACACGATTTAGCGAAGCTTTATGCGGTCCAGTTCATCAGGAGCACATGCGGGCCCGTTCAATGGGACTTCATGCGGTTCAAATCCAGAAGTGTTCCTGCGGTTCAGGTCCTTCTCATGCGGTTCAAACGCAGGGCATGACCCATGCGGCTCGGATATGAGAGGGTCATGCGGCCCACACAACGTATGCGGTTTCATCATGATTGAACTTAGGCAGTTCAATAAAGACGAAGGACGAAGGCTTGTGCATAAATTATGCAACAGAGCCATGGTTTTTAGGGTTGAAAGCATTCAATAATCAATCCAATCCTTACCCTTAAAAACAGGACGGACGTCGGGATGCAATTCAGGCGTAGTGGTCGATGAGGAGGCCGCTTTCTTGCCCTTTGCAGCAGCAGAAGCAACCTTGGAAGACTTGGGGGCCATTATCGTCCGAGGGTCGAAAAAGAGAGACAAAGAAAGAAAATTAGGGCAACAAGAATTAAAGATGAAGAAGAGAGTAAAGAAGTCTCTCCGACTGAACACATTCATATTTATAAGTGGACGCCTCGATCCACATGCAGCCTGAAAACCGACTCTTCGGTTATCGTGACGAGCCGACTAAAATAAAGGCCAAACTCTTAGAATCCCGCCCCAAAAAGCGGCTTCAAAATCTGATAGCAAATCAACAGCAATTAATACAAAAGATTTGCACACGCGACAGGATGACGTGGCAAGAAGCCTATGCGGCTAGAACGTCCATGCAGCTAATTGGCCAATACAGCTAAGGAGACCATGCGTTTGGGACATCCATGCGGCCAGAATAGCATAAGCGGCCAGAAGAGTTTATACATAGCCATGCTTCTTATTCAAAGTATTTCAATTTTGCAAATTAAAAACTTTGAAGGAGGTCTTGTAGATGTATGGAAAATAATAAAGAAAGATCCATGCGGCCAATGATCCCCATGCGGCTCGGAGAGTCTATGCGGCTCAGGTGCCCCTGCGGCTCAAAAGCCTATACGGCTCGAATGATCCCATGTGGCTCAGAGAGAAGCCACGTGGCCTTCAACAGCTCATCCCTTCGTCTTTTGCTGTATTTAATGTTCTGACGGCTGACAGCTCTGACAAATGACTGCTCTGACATAAAGGCACAATAATGACTGACATAAAGGCACATTCCTAGGAAAGAGAAGAAAATCTTCTCACAGTTGGCAGAATCCACCAAATTTTGAGGCATACGGCTGCTGCATTTATGCGACCGACCACTCCATACGGTCGCCTATTTCATGCGGTAGCCTATCTTCATGCGGCTGTATCCTCTATGCAGCCATCTATCGTTATGTAGCTGCATCCTTTATGCGACCGCCCGTCGGCATGCGGCTGCCTATCCCCATACGGCTGTCCACCTTCATGCGGCTGTTCATCCCCAGGTGGCTGCCCATCTTCATGCGGTTGCCCATCCTCATGCGGCCGTTCATCCTCATGCGGCCCATTCATATGCGGCTCTGGCAACACGACCCGGTGGAAGACACGTGGCACTTTTTACGACGACTGAGACACATGGCAATCTTATCCCATCGGAGTTATGGCTGCTAACAAATCCTAACAAAATCAAATTTGTTGCAATCACCGTAATTGCCCAGATCAAGTCAAATCGAGCAAATTGGACACGTGGCAGGTCATTATAAGTCGCAAATATTTATGGCAATCATCATTTATTGCCCACAGAGATTTGAAGCAATCTACATTAACTACATAGATTTGCTACAATCAGAATGAAGGGCCCAGATTAATTGGTCTTTAATCGCCGACATATCAAGGAGGTAATCATTACAAACCCTAATGATTGCATCCCACTCCTATAAATAGCAAGGTGCCATTCCCTTACAAAAGAGGACCTTTTTGGAAAAAGAGCACCAGAGCACCTGGAGGGACTTAAAGAGAGAGAATAAGGAGAGCATTTCTTCAACGCCAAGCAGATCTTTCCTGGAGCCAAGGCTGCATCCGATCGTCCAAGGAGTAAGGCATAGCTGCCGTCGCTTTCCCGAGCCTCTATCGTCACCCCCTAGAATCTAAAATAAATAATTGTACTTAGATTGATGTACCTAGGTTTTCGTCCCTAGGCTTTCTTTGTAAAAGCGAGTTTGTATTGTGAAATAAAGGTCCAGTCCTCCGATAATTGTTCTGTTCTTTTATATTTCATGGCAAACAATGCTAATCTATAATGTCCAAGTTGCCCTCTAAAACTTGTTATGATAGATAATTAAAGACATAGAAGGGTTTAGACCTATTTCGGTAATTAGTCTAATTCCTATTTTAATTAAATGGTCATGACTAATAGTCTAATTGGGCCTAATCCAATAAGTTAGTCCATGGGTCATGTCATGCTAATTGTTGAGCTCTAATCCAGTGTCTAGTCTAATAGGTTCACTAACACAAGTTTAACTATTAGGCTAGCCACTAACCGTATTAACTAACATAATAAAAATAAAAGAATATACACAATATTAAATAAATAAATATGTACAAAATAAAATAATACGAAATGACAAAATTAATCATATTTGGAAAAATGGTAATGACAAGTCAACCCACCTTAAAATAATTCGTCCTCGAAATTAAAAGACAAAATTATCACAGGAACATAAATAGAACATAGGAGATTAATACCTCAAGGCTCAAAGTGATATGGATACCGCTCTCACATGTCGTCCTCTCTCACCCAGGTAGACTCACCCTGAGAGTGATGCCATCCTGTGATGCAAACCAAGGGAATGACCTGGTTTCGGGACACCTTTTTCGACAATCCAGATCTCAACTGGCTGTTCTGGATAACTGAGAGTTGGGCCCACCTCGACCTCGGAGTGGTCCAAAATATGACGGGTCTGCCATATACCATCTCAACTATAACACATGGTACATCTTCTGCACTCCCTCTAATACAGGCGGTAGATCTAGTCGGTATACTACTAAACTGACCTTCTCAAGGATACTGAAAGGTCCGATGAAACATGGACTAAGCTTTCCGCCTCCACCAAAACGAATTATGCCTTGTGTCAAAGAAATCTGCAAGAATACTAGGTCACCAACTTATTACAAAATAAAGCCATAAAACTTAATCTATAATAAATGACCACAATCTGACACAAACATAAGAAATATAAACTATACCTCAAACTCCAAGGGTCTCCGGTGGCTATCGGTCCAATACCACTGTCTGTCTTGTGCCACCCGATATCTATCTCTAATCAGCTTGACCTTCTCTACTACATTGACAATCATCTCCGGGCCAAGCAAAGATCTCTTACCAATATTGTCCTAAGATAAGGGAGTACAATACCTCTGACCATATAGAGCCTCAAATGGTGACATCTCTATACTGGCCTGGTAGATGTTGTTGTAAGCAAACTCTACCAAATGGAAATAGTCCTTCCAAGATCTCCTGAAATCTAGCACACAGGTACAAAGCATATCCTCGAACGTCTGAACAGTCCTTTTCGACTATCCATCCGTTTGAGGATGATATTCGGTACAAAACTTAAGCTGGGTGCCCAAGCTATCCTACAAACTCTTTTAGAAATTAGAAGTGAAACGACTATTCCGATCCGAAACTATACTCATAGGAACCCCGTGCAACCTGATGATCTATCTCACATACGTCTCAGCCAACCTCTCCATAGACAAACCCACTTTGAAAGGAAAAAAAAGTAGGCCAATTTGGTCAACCTGTCAACGATGACCCAAATTTACATCTTTTCTTGGAGATCGTAGAAGCCTAGATACAAAATCTATGGTAATGTGTTCCCACTTGCACTCTGGAATCGGTAATGGCTGAAGTAGACCTCCTGGCCTCTGCCTCTCCACTTTCACCTATTAGCACAATAAGCATCTGGATACAAACTATGTTACCTCCCATTTCAAGCCCTGCCACCACACGTGCTCCCTCGGATCCCTACACATCATGTTGGCACCATGATGCATAGAGTACTGAGAATGATGTACCTCCTGGAGAACCTCTTCCCGTAACTCTCTACTAGGCACATACAATCTTGTATCGTGCCTCAACGACCCATCCTCAGTAATAGAGAAGTCATCCAATCATCCTGCCTGCAATTGTCTTTGATGCTCCTTAGAGTCACATTATCAAATTGTGGTGACTTGATCATGTCCATCGGCTTAGATTGAATCTTTAAATCCTATATCTACATCTCAATCCCAGGAACTATCATCTCAATGCCTAAGTGCTCCAAATCTACCAATAAGTGATGGTATAATATCAAATACATAACTTTCGGATACCTGCTTAAGGCACCAACAACTATGTTGGCCTTTCCTGAGTCATACTGTAAGGAGATATCAAAATTCTTTATCATCTCTAACCACCGCCTCTATGTCATATTCAGCTCTTTCTGGGTAAATACGTACTCCAAGCTCTTATGTCCGTAAAGATCTCTATGTGCTCTTCGTATAAATAGTATTTTTACAGCTTAAAGCAAAGACGACCGTTGCCAACTCCAAATTATGAGTCGGTTAGTTCTTCACATGAGGATGTAATTGTTTAGATGTATAGGCAATCACCTTCCCTTGCTGCTAAAGAACGTAACCCAAACCCTTTCCCGAAGCATCACTATAGATATTGAATCCAGCTGAACCTGATGATGAAAGCCATGTCAACCTATTCTTCAGCTCCTCGAAGCAACATGGCACTCCTTGGACCACACAAACTCTATATTCTTCCTGGTGAGTCCGGTGATCGGCTCAGCATTCCTAGAAAAGTTATGTACGAACTTTCGATAATAGCCTGCCAGACCCAAGAAACTCCGAATCTCTACAACTGAGTTTAGGATAGTCCAAGACTCCACTACTGCGATCTTCTTTTGATCAATTGAGATCCTAGCACGGGACACAACATGCCCCAGGAACTCTATCATGTCCAAGAAAAACTTTAACTTTGACAACTTTCCGTACAACTACTCCTTCCTGAGAGTCTCTAGTACAATCCTCAGATGCTCCTCGTACTTCTTTGACATCTTCGAATAGATGAGAATATCATCAATAAACACCACTATGAACTTGTCAAGGTATTGGTAGAATACCTTGTTCATCAAGTTTATGAACACCATCGGAGCATTAGTCAACCCAAACGGTATAACTATGAACTCATAGTTGCCATAACGAGTTTAAAAAGCAGTCTTACAAATATATACCTTATTCACCTTAAACTGGTGATTCTCTAAGTTCAAATCCATCAGCAAAAATACCCTTGTGCCATTCAACTGATCAAATAAGTCATCAATCCTCGGCAGCGGATATGTGTTCTTAATAGTGAGGTTGTTCAAAGCCTTGTAATAGATGCATATGTGCACTGATCTATCCTTCTTTAGTACAAATAATACCGGAGCACCCTAAGGCGAAGAACTGCATCTCATGAATCACTTGTCCTGCAACTTATCCACCTGCTTCTTTAGCTCTGCCAACTCACTATTGTTCATCCTATAGACATGCTGCGAGATAGGCTCTACACCCGACACCAAGTCTATAGAGAACTCAACATCCTTATCCAGCGATAATCTAGGCAACTCATCTGGAAACACATCCATAAACTCTGTAATCAAAGGATGAGGCAACTCCTTCTCTTCCACCAAAGCTCTGTAGATAGCATTACCATCCGACTTCATTGCTCCTCTAGCAAACACAAACTCTGGCTCTTCTGGCGAGCAGAACAAGACTCTACCTCCTCTATAATCTATGCTAGCAAAGTGCATACTCAACCAATCCATTCCAAGTATAATATCATAGCTCAGAAGTGCATTACGAGTAAATACACTAAAATTTCGACCTCCTAAAGAAACACTCCTCCCCTTGAAAACATCCCAGGATAATGCCTCTCCCAATCATGATCTTACAAGTCCTGCCCAAAGATTCAGCAAAAATATAATACTTGAGAGCAAATAAAATAGTTATAAAACTATTTGAAGTACTACTATCAAATAATGTTAAAGCTAGAATAGAATCAAGAAGAACAGAACCTGCTATAACATCACTAACAGGCTCGACCTCCTCGATTATCAGTGAAAATGCTCTATCCTGAGCACCCTTTTGCTGCTGGTGTTGAGCAAACCGCTGCTGCTGAGTCAGAAGTGTTGGTCCCCTTAGAGGTATCGCAGGTGGCTTCATCGGTACTCTCTGAGCTGCACCTGCTTCCTGGACTACATTACGAGGGTTTATTGGATAATCCCTCAGATGATGCCCCACGACATCACCATATGGCACACTCCTAGCCTCTTCCTGTAAACCTCCCTAATGTGGTCGGACTTCTTATAGAAGTGGCAAGGAGCAAGTTCTACCGGTCTCTGCTGCTACTGTGGCACCTACTAAACTGACGCCCTAATCGGAGCCTGAAATGGCTACTGTGGTGACTGGAATGAACGATACTGGAGCAGGAGATAGTTAACAGGCCCTGTGCTATTAGCAGCCTCCAAAAAGAAGTTACGATCTCTTTTAGGCTTCAAGTCCAACTCCCACTCTACCTTGCGTGCCTCCACAAGGATCTCCGTATAAGTCTCATAGAAGGAAAGGATAAAGATCTTTACATCCTAGTTCAGAACCTTCCTGAAGCGACTTGCCCTGATCTTCAGGTCCCACACCATATACTCTGCGTATCGGCTCAGCCTACCGAACTTCGTATCATACTCCTCGACTGACATAACTCCTTGCTGGAGGTTCTAAAATTATACGGCCGGGTCCAATCTATCAGTAGACGAGAAGAACGTCTTCTTGAAGAGGTCCTTGAACTCAGCTCAGGTATGACCCTCTACATCAAGAGTCGGCTCATTCCTAAATCAGGTGTGAGAAATATCCAGTAGTTGAAGCCCTAATGCCTCAATCCTCAAGTCATTAGAAAGGCATGACACCCTCTTAAGTCGCTCGATATCCTTGAGCCAGCCATCTGCATAAATGATGCCCTAGTCCTTCTGATGTTGCATGGTCCCAGCTTCTTAAAATCCTGGATGTTATCCGACCTAAGCTGGGTACCCTGCTGCTGTCTCGGAGCTCTCCGCTCTACTACTACTAGATTAAGCTGATGGACGCTCTCCATGCCCTATCGCATCATGTCTGACTGCCTTTGGTCCACCTCGAACTAAGCCCTCTATGCCTCAAACATCTTTCTGAATAAAGCAAACATCTGCCCCTTATCAGTAGGCACTGGAGGCGGAGAAGGAAGTTTGCCTTAAAAAGATGGAGTAGTCTACTGCATAAGAGGAGGAGGAACACCAATGACAACCCCGATTGCAGCCCTCTATACTAGAGTAGGAGCACCCACAACGACCTCGAAAATGGTCCTCTGTACTAGAGGCGGAGCACCCCCGAAGGCTGCTGATATTCCAACCCCTGGAGAGGTAACTGGATTAGGCTTATGGGACGTTACAGATCTCTCTGAAGCTGCTAGTCCCGAATGCTGCGATCTGGTCTTAGGCAACATCCTGAAGATATATCGAAGGAAATAAGTCAATGTAGCATAAGACATAATATATTCAAAGAATGATAGTTAGAGTGCAAAGAATCAATACCAATGAAAGGACAGTTGCATAGAAATAATAGATTAGAAGTTTTTCCTAATTATGATTGAGTATCCCCTAGCCTATAGTCTATATCCTATAGATATTTAGCAGGCTCGTAACAGCACTCTAAGTTGAGCACCACTATAAAATTGTACTAATTGCTACTTCTTGACCTACATGGGCCACCACTAAAAAAATTTCACGACCCGCACCCGATATAGGGGCACGAGAGCAAGATGATGCCCAGCCTACGTCATAGTATTGGTCGTCGAACACTGTCTAGGTCTACTATACTAACTAACAGTGTACATCAAAATATGTCAAGATAATCATCTTCGAACGGAGGATAAATAATGATATATTCATACTCAATCACAAGTCTATAAGGAAGATAAATGGCATAATAGATATATAACATAATGAGAAATACTCAGAAGTCAAACATAACATAATACAAGTCCAGAGTCTAAGAGTCATCTATCTCAGAATAAGTCTTAAAATAATAAACATGTCAGGAGTAATAAAAATGGAGACTAATCCAGGAAAAAACATGATCTATCTAAGTCTCTATTAAAGCCTCCTCAGCTGGAGCTAAGCCCTCTTAGATCTGGGTCTTATGGTCTATGCCTACTGTATCTTATGGGCTGTATTAGGTAGGATACCGCCATTTCTGTCGTTTGAAGAATATATCCAGTCATGATTGGTGTGAAGCATATCACTAATAACAATTCTAGTAAATCATATAGATTTTGTGGTAGTAAATAGATAAAATGTACAAGATAAAATAATATATACATGAATATAACAAGGCATGAGTAAAACTATAAATAAATACAAGAGCAAGTAAACAAGATATATCATGTACAAGAGTCAAGAATCATGCTATCTATGTGAGTGAGCACTAGTTTCAACAAGTGACCGGCTTGACCGGCTTGGGAACTAGCACAAGAATTTATTGCCTGGTTAATCATACGTGTGGTATATGATCAATACTCACAAGGAACATGACATGCACAAGGAGGGTATTGATCACATATCTACACTAATACTCTCCACCATTAACTAGAATAATGGATCCAACCATGGTATGTTACGACACAAGATTCTCTAAAAAGGTCGCGAGCCCCTCGCATAAATTGATTTCCATATGAAGCACAAGAACAACAACAAGGCTTGTACAAGATACACGAAGATATACAAGGAATAACATCTCATGACGGGATCCAGCAAATACCAATCCATGTGACCAATGTGTCAAAAAATTATCGATATCTATACTAAATACAAGAAACATAGAAGATATCATTTACGAGAAATTATCAAAGAATGTACTCGCCTGAGATCATGTGTGAAGTGTAAACAGTATCTAATACGATGCCTCAAAGACCTAAATATGGAATATAAATGTCAATTTGTGTTTTGGAATTATAAACATGCTACACTAGCTCTAAACTAGGTCTATAAGTTATTTCTAGGTCAAACTAGGTCAAACTGGGTCAAACCTAGGTTTTGGGTCCATACTTTGCCATACCAAGGTATTCTAGTCTACATTAGGCCACTAACTTATGTATCTAGCTATATTATATACCTATAGACTTGCTTACACCTTAACTCTAGGTAAGGCCATTACCTTAACACTATTTAATACCCAATGAATAACATAGGTAATCTCATTACCTATGTCCAAGACTCTAACTATATTACCTATACTCTCATTACCTAGTTGCATCCCCTAGGCATTACCCTCATAGGTAACCTAAAGCCTACCACAAATTACCTAACATTGCCCCCATATAGCATTATTCACATAACCTTCACCCACTTACTGCTACCACTACTGTTCTTTCCCTAATCCTGTGTACACAGAGGATTCCTTTTACCTATCGTAATCCCTACACCCCACTCATGTATAGTAGACACACACACATGCAACATGCTCACACATACATAGGCATCATGCACACACTGCTGCTGTACTCTTTTAATATCCTATGCATTTGTGTGCACATAGCTTAGCTCCTCCTCACTACCTATACTACAGTATTTACTTGTTGTAGGGGTCTTCATGATAACTGCTAACAATAGTAAATCTAATTCCTGCTGCTGTTGGTCTTCCAATTCTTCCCTGTACTAGCAACGTGCTACTCCAATTTGTCTTCCTACCTATTTCTAACCTTGCACAGGCCTTGCCCTTGCCTACAGGCCTGCAGAACCCTTCCCCAATGACATGATCTCCCCCAAACTTCCTGCCACTACCATTCTATTAACAAAATTCACCAACACACCCTCTTGCCCTTTACTGCTTGTAGTTAACTGCTATTATCATCTGTTATACACCTAAGTGTTCCTTCCACTTTCAAAATCTGATAGACAGCATGTGGTGCACCTATGTGTACTACTGCCATGATGCAATAGCACCAACAATAGGCTTGTACATCCCCTACACTTTGCATAAACATGTGCTTTCCCTAACTGTTGTTGCTAAGCTTCAAGGGCAGTGCCCCCGCCTGTTCATAACCCTGCATAGGTAACCTACTTCAACTGCACTATATGCTGCGACACACACCTAAATACATACAGTTGCTAACCCCTACACAACAGTATGTACTAATGTCAAAACTCCTTCATCATTTGATGCCCATACCATTACCTACTAACTGCTACTATACTAATAGCCTACCAATAGACATGCCTGCATGCTGCATACTAAAGTCTATACTTCCTATGTTTCACTCCCTCTTCCTCTTGTATTAACAGTTGACACAATTTCACCCTAGTTAACAGGTACACACACCCACTCTATAATATACAATCTATATACCCATACATGTTTTCACAGATATATACACATATCTACATATGTAAATAGATAGCTACCCCGCAAGTATGTAGGCACACACCTAACCATACAACCGTAACTTATGAATAGCCAACACATGTACACATATATATGTCTTATATATATATATATATATATATATATATATATATATATATTAAGAAAATAACTTTTATTGATGTATCAGGCGCAAAATGCCGAAGCCTATACAAGTAAGCGCGCCAAGCGCGGAGAAACAACAAAACATAAATAGCCTACCCGGCCCCAGAGGACGCGGTTAAGCATGGCTAACTCAAGGGCTGCCAAAATTGCTCTGAGGAGTGGGAGCATCGGTTCCTTGTTTTAAGAATTTGACGAAGGACTTCGCGGATCAGTTGAGCCGGGTTATATTGACAACCTTCATACTTGAATTTGTTCTGATTCTTCCAGAGGACCCAAATACCAGCAGTTGTGGTGATCTGATGGCTATGGGAGTCTCCCCAGTTAACCAGGAGATCATTGAAGCCCCCGAGTCGATGACTCTTCCTACAGCATCGAGAGAGGTCACGCCAGATCAGGTTAACAAGATCTTCGGAGAGTATGATGTGAGAGGTCCAACAGTGGCAGCTGGAAGCAAGGTTAAAACCGATGGAGGTTAGGGAATCATCGGTCGGTAGCTTTCTATGCTGAGCTCTCCAGATCAGAAAAGACTACTTGTTGGGGATGCATGATTGCTAAAATGGCACGATCAGTGGAGCATGCATGTCGCCGCCACCCACCTTCTGCCTGGCTGAGGCTATTAAGAACTCTCCTCCGATGTTGGGGGTCCAAATTAATCTGTCTGGGAGATCGTTGATCCGAAGGTCAGCGACGGCTGGCTCAAACTTTGCCTCCTGCCCGATCCACTCTCGGATCTGCTCCTATCTCCAGCCCGCAGCTCGGTCCTAAAGATCCCGAATCGTGCAGTTAGGGGGGCGTTCGGGGACAGCTGGTAGATCCCATTGCTAATATATCGTTCAAGGCTAGGCGATGAATCTCCGTTACCGAGACGCATGTGGATCACGGGTTCGCCAAGCTGACGGCCGTGGAGAATATGGTGTCAGGATACAGAGGATCGACTGTTGGCTATTGCTGTCGCTGGATGGGATTGTTGGACGTATCTAGCTCTTATGAACCATATCCAAATTGAATTATGAGATCTGAGCTTCTACCACAATCATATCGTGCTGGCATCCACGATGTGCGCTAATTTGATGAAACCAAGGCCCCCCTCGTTCGTGGATTTGGCCATCGTGTCCTAGCTGGCCCAGTGGTTCTTATCTTTACCATCCTGGTGACCCAAGAAAAAGTTGGTGAAGTGTGCCTCTAGGGAGGAGAGAACCTTCAACAGCGGGGAGCGGACTGCCAGGGTGTAGATAGGGATAGATGATAGAATGTGCTTGATAATGATCATCTTGCTGCCTGGAGATAGGGTTGCGTTGTGCCATCCCTCGATCATTTTCCTGACATTGTTAACAAGCCCGTCGAAGATGTCCGAATTAGATCTGTCTTAAACCGAAGGGCAGCCCAGGTAGGTGAACGGAGGATATGCGGTGGAGAAGGTTGTGAGATTGGTGAGAGTGGTCGAGTGGCTCCTGTCGGCTTTGTGGCGGATATATATGACACTTTTGTCGCGGTTGATCCGTTGTCCGGAGCATCTGGTGTATTTCTCCAGGGTGTTACTAACCACCTCAACGGATCTGGCGTCCCCCAAGGAGAAGATAAGGACGTCGGCAGCGTAAGCCAGATTAGAGATAATAGGACAGCCAGCGGTGGTATAAATGTGGCAGAATCTGGAGATGTTGACCATGTTATTGAGGTTTCTGTCGAGGGCTTCTGCGGCTATGATGAAGACGATCGAGGATATAGGATCTCCTTGTCGGACACCAAAGCTAGATTTAAAGAAGTCGTCCGCTTGCCCGTTGATGACAGTGGAGAACCAGGAGTTGCTTACGGATCTGTATATGATGTCTATCCAGGTTTCTGAGAACCCGAAGCCCCTGAGAACCCATATCATGAATTGCAGTCTAAGCGATCGTAGGCCTTCTCCATATCAAGCTTGATGGCTATGTTGCCCCCCCTCGATGGAAACTTCATGCATGTTATCGTTTTTTAGGCTAGGAGGATGTCGTCAGTGATGTTCCACCCTAAGACGAAGCCGCTTTGTTCTTTGGAGATAATCTTGGGCAGGAAGTGGGACATACGGGTGGCAATGATTTTGGAGATAATTTTATTGGTGAAGATGCATAAGCTGATCGGGCAAAAATCTTTGAAGGTCTCCAGATTGTCTTTTTTGGGGATTAGGATAAGATTTGCTCGAGAGAGGAATTTAGGATAGCAAGCGCCTTGAAAGAAAGCAATCGCGGCTTCGATCACGTCAGTCTGAATAATGTTCTAGCAGGACCGGAAGAAAACCCCAGACAATTTTTCCGGACCTAGGGCGTTGTGTTCGTCAAGGGCCCAGACCGCGGACTTTACTTTATCCACGGATGGCGGGATTAATAGCTGCTCATTGTCCTATTCTTCGATGATAAGAGGGACCTTAGCCAGGAAGATCTCATCCTTGACAACTGTATCTTTGGTGAATATACTAGAGTAGAAGTTGGCGGCTGCTGTCTGAATGCTTCGCTGATCTTTGAGTACGGTGTCATTATCGTCAGATATTTGATGGAGGGTGAGTTGATGCCTGCAGCCCCTGACGCAGGCATGGAAGAAGGCTGAGTTGATGTCGCCCTCGGTGTCCCAAGTCAACCTGGCTTTCTGCTTCTAAAATTTTGTCTCAACTTTCAGGCGGGATTTGAGAATAGCATTGGTAAGGTTAAGAGTAGCTCGGGCCTCAGGTGAGAAATCCGTGGCAAACCTAATCTCGGCACGATTGACGTCGTCCTCCGCTGCCGTAATCTCTTGGAAGTTGTTGCCATACGCGAGTTTGCTCCAGGAGGTAAGGGCGCTCCTGGTAGCCTTTAGTTTCACTGCAACTTTGATAAGTGGGTCTGGGTTGTCCACCGACTTTCAGGCGTTTGCAACGGCGTTCTGGAATTGGGGGTGATGCCTCCAGAAGTCCAAGAATCTGAAGGGTTTTTTAATAGGGTTGGGGCTGTTGCTGACCTCAATAACGAGTGGTGAGTGGTCGGATTCAGTGGAGTTAGGGTAGGAGAGGTTGGATATGAGGTTCATGTCAGACCACCTATTGTCCAAAATGACGCGGTCCAGACGGGAGTATTAGCGACGATCTCCTTCTTGTATGTTGCACCAGGTAAAGGTATTACCGGAGTAGGGGAGGGGATATAAGTTAGCTTTAAACATGAAGGAGTTGAAGTATATATATATATATATATATATATATATATATATATATATATATATATATATATATATATAAAAATATATATATATATATATATATATATATATATATATATATATATTTACACAAAAAAAAAAATATATATATATATAGATATATATATATATATTTACACATATATACATACATAGTATTGACGGCACCTACACATGTGTAGCCATAAGACACACATAGGCCCAAACACAAACACTTAGTGCGCACCACTCCCGTATCTCACTATTCTATGATACGCTTGTGATACATCCAAGATATCTACACCAAACCTTGTCCGACTCTTACTGACATAGGCAAGTCTAAAATATATATATTAGAACATAATAAGAGCATAACAGGGCTAGTGTCGTGTGCAATAGGACATGTGCACTACAAGTGTCGAAGGCAAAAACCTCTAAATTGATCTCGTGTCCTACCGTATCATGATAAGACCTACACATATCCATTTGTTACACGAATCAAGACACACACAACCAAATCTAACCTAAATAGGTCTAATAAACCTAATGACAAACACTTGATGCACCATTCTATGAATTCTAAAAAAAAGGCATAAAATCCAATATAACTTTCAAATAGAGAATCATTAGATTCTCAACCCTCTTCCTATGGATAGTCCTAGACCATAGGTGAATTCCTAAGGGTCAAATAACACAAATATAATCAATTTAGAGAGAAAAATAAGATGTTCACCTATTGGGAGATGGATTCCTAATAAAATGCATAATGGACACGATCCGGACACGTAGCTCCTAGCAAATCGACTCCTCTTCTTATGCTTCTAGTCTCTAAGCTCCTAGGCTTATTCTAGTGTAAAGAATAAGAGGAATGGATGAGAAAATTAGTAAGATTTGAGAGGGATTTGTGGAAGAATGGTTGAAAATGGGGAAGAACACCAAATTGGAAGAAAATGGAGAAATGAATTAAATAGAAACCCTCTCAATACGGCCGTCCATGTAACCTAGGTTTAGGCTAATCTATAATATCAAAGTTGCCCTCTAAAACTTTTCATATGAACTAATTATATGCATGGAAGGGTTTAGAGCTATTTCGCTAATTAGTTTAATTCCCATTTTAATTAAATGGTCATGACTAATTGTCTAATTGGGCCTAGTCCAATAAGTTAGTCCATGGGTCATGTCATGCTAATTGTTGGGCTCTAATCTAGTGTCTAGTTTAATATGTTCACTAATACATGTTTAACAATTAGGCTAGCCACTAATCGTATTAACTAACATAATAAAAGTAAATAAATATACACAATATTAAGTAAACAAATATGCACAAAATTAAATAATACAAAATAAAAAATATTACTTAGGAAAAGTGCTAATGATAATGAGCAATAATAGAAATGAAATCTGGGCATGAGAGCATGATCAAGAATTAAATTTGGGCATGATAAAGATTATAATCAAAATTATTTAGTCATGATTAAATATGATCAAATTTTAGTAATATTGAAAATCGAAGGTTGATTTCAAAGGAAGGAAAAATCGAATCACTCTTACAAGGATAGAAAAATCAAAAGATAGGATTTTATAGAGGAAAAGACAAAGTAATCATCATACTCTACACTCCCTCCTACCATTGGTTCCAGTACTAAATATACTGACAACTACCATAGAACTATTGTAAACCCCCTAAAGTTTTACTAGGATTTTTTCAAATTTATTTTGGTATTGATTATTTTGGTATTGTACGACGAGTACAAACGCGTGATACGAAATATTTAATCATTTTCTAAATTAGTTTTATTATAAACTCTTAATAAATATAGCGAATAAATATTTTGGTTCGAAATACTTATATGGTAAGTAAAGCTTGCTTTGTTTTAGTGTCATGCCAAATCTTTGACGAAACATAATTTTATTTTTATTTTATTTTATTTTATTGTGAAAGTTATTTTATTATATGGTTATTAATATCTAAAATAATATTTATGAAAATATATTATTGGCAAGCGAATACATGAAATGAATTCACGTATATATAATTCAAATTTTCAAATTTTTTATTATTTATCCAAATTTACTAAAAAGATTTTTTTGAAGTTATTTCTATTGATGCTTAAAATATTTATTATAATTTTTGAAATTTATGATTAGTAATATTTATTATAAAAATAATTTGAAACAGTATTTAATGTTTAAGTAGTTTTGATAAATTAAATTTAGATTTAATTTATTAATTTTATTCTTAAATAGTTTTACTTATAGATAAGATTTAGATATATGCAAATTTGATTTTGTAATTGGATTTGATTAGTTTTGAATGGATTTGAATTAATACTAAATTATCTAAAGGGGATTTAAAATTTCTAATGCATATTAATCTAGGAGTTCCACCCTCTATATATAGGGGAGCCTCCATAAGCTTTTCATCTACAAATTATTCCACATATTTCCACCATAGATGTGCGTGCACCGGTATCCAATTCTTTCGTGATAGCCGGTGTTGGCCTCAAGTCCGACCCAGGGGGTCTTTCCAATAGATAATCTTTTACATATACAATTCATCTCCTCCGTGTCGACAATTCCAACACGACGTCCCTACACCCTCCCCTACTGTAGACTCGCCACTATTGAACCATCATCCAATCTCCATTATCAACATGACCGCCACTTGCAGAAACACCTACAGCCACCACGCCAAAACCCACCATGACCGCCATGGCCGTCACCACATCCCCCATAAACACCGTGGCTGCCATCTCTTAATACCACCATCACCCGACCCCGACCGAGTCGGCCGACAGCCAACTCCACCACCACACTGCAAATGACGACCATCACCCACAACAAAAAAAAAGAAAAAATAAACAAACACCATGCCAACACCACCCCGTCACCAGCAACACAATCCATCGCCATCACCACTACCACCAAACTTCACCTTTCGTACCCATCCTCACTGTCGATCGTACCAGCCCCATCTCCTAAGATCCGATCGGAACACCTATGGACACCACCATCGTCATTATCCTCCACCCATCATCCAAAACCCCCAGCCGACCACGTCGTGGCACCACGACCAACACCCAAGAACCATACCCCAAAACTAATACAACCACAACCACCGCCACTATGACCGACTGTCTCCACCATCGACAGCCAGTCTCTCAAAACCCCAAACACCACCAACATAAAAAAAAAACTACCACTGCCTAGCTCGATGCTCCCCCGACCAACTGTCCATGACCAGTGACCGCCCACAGTCGGATCTCGATCCAACCATCTCCGTCGCAAGCTCCCCACTCTGCCTTACCCAGGGTCAGCCCGCGTTGTCCGACTCTATAAAGCCCCGCGCTCGCAGCACCAGATCTCGAGCTCCTACGTTCCGGACCCTGCCTCGTCGGTAGTATCTTTTCCGTCAACGGCGGGGAGCCCGACCTCCGCAGCACTCCATCGGAGCAGCCTCGCGCACCTCCCTTTGTAAGCTCTCCTCTTCTCTCCCTCTCTAACCCGACCACCCTTTCCTTTCGTCGCTCCCGCTCATTTCTCTTCTCCTTTCTGTTTTCTTCTTTTGATTCGATTAAAGAACAACCATTTTTCTGTAACTTTCTTCTTTGGACAATGATAGATATTTCATAAAGTTTTATAACTTATACTTTTATTATTACTACTCCTATTATGATAGCTACTGAGTTTATAGTAGGAGTAGTAACAATTAAAATCATTTTTTATATATAATTACTATTGTTGGTTTATTTTATTAACAAAATAATTTCTTAAAGTTTAGTTCCTTATTAATGTTTTTGATATTATTTATATACAAACTAATTATATACCAGTATTTTTCCCAAATATTTTATGGGCCTTGGCCCTACACTTTTTCCAAAATGGATTTGAAAACCCTAATGATATTATGATATTATATTTGATTACAGTTTCTCGAGATTTTAATATTTATATAAAGTATTTTGACTACTAAAAAGAGTACTTCATAAATTATAATATTTATTTAGTAGGTAATTCTCCAACTATTTTGGGTAATAAAAATTTGTTTTTAATATGATAAAATATTTTTGTAAAATAAGTATAAGTATTATTTACGTAAATTATCGGAGGTTGTCTTGTATATCCTTCTAATTTTGTATATCCTCATATCGACTCTAGCTTATCTGACCATTCTAGACCCGATAGAACAGTCTGTGCCATTATTGGAGGTCGTCTTGCGTAGTTATAATTACCAAAGTCATATTTTATGCCACATTGATCATTGCAGTACACCATGAGTCGCTACAAGGCAAGATACCTTATCATTTTCTGTCTATTTACTTTAGCTTATATTTCATACATTTATTTATTATTTCTTTTCCTGCAAAGTAAACTGTGCTACATTGTCATAATTAGATACATTATACTGTATAGTTCTATTTCCTGTTGTTTATTATTTTTATACACATTAAACATAGACTTAAGGGACCACCCTCATTTTTGTATTGCATTCATAGGCCTTGACACATTTGTACTACGAAGTTGTAAGTCGCATATAAAACTCGGATATGCGTAGCTGGCTGGCCACCGGTATGTATAAGCCATGTGATAGGATTAACCGCTAATAGCATTGCATGACTAGTTTGACTAACCAGTTAATAGAGATTACGTATTATGAAAACAATATATAGGCATGGGGTGGGGAGGATATATCCTTAGAGTATGGGCTACGATACACATTTCCTTTGTGACCGTACGCTCCGCCGGAGATGCGGGTTGACGACCCCATTATTTATTGTAGGCCACTGACGTTCGAGGAACGATTATGCTTGAGGTCTCTGGTGCCCTACGTGGGGACTATGTCGTTCACATTTTAACCAGAGAGCCCATGCGTTGGAGGGGTGTTCTTAAACAACACTCACTTAGAACGGTTAGGCCACCTTATCCGTTAGGTATAGGTACTTTTAGTTTGGGTACTTATACATGATCGCGGCTTGAAATAGTAACTTGTCGTGAATTAGTTTGCCACATCTTATCCTTGTTTGGTTGTAGGTGTGGCTCACTACTTCGATGAAAAGGTACCGAACCTTGTTGTGGTCCGGATACGATATTGGATTCATGACATGGAAAGATATTTCATCATGGATTTGGGTGTCATCTTCTGTCCTTGTTTTGTTGGAGAGTTGGAATGCTAATTCAATAGTGGAGTACTGGACCATGTTATAATCCAATTGACTTATTTATTGAGCAGTTTATATTCAGTATTATGGCATGATATTATGTGTCCTATTACATCCCTCTGAGGACCCGGTGATCTCTCCTGGTGTGTTTTCTTGTCTCTTCGTAAGTGTTCTAGCCAAGCCCGTGATCTTTTCTATTCCTTCGAAGATGATTGCTTTTGGATCGTCCATTGCCATTTTATCGATCCATTCCTTGTATATTTTTCTCTCATTTAAAATGGTTGGTAGTAGATTTGTTTCTGTCCAACTACATGTACAAATCACAAATTCATAGTTAATTTATATTATTATTCTTTTATTTTGTGGATGAGAATTAGTTGTCATGGTTTACTGTATTTTACAGCTTATGTATACATACGAGGATTCTATATATTGGAGTATACTTCGTACGTAAACAGCTGGCATGTCTACGTACTTAGTCCTAAGTGTTTTGGGACTAGGGCGTTACATATTTTTGTGGTGGCCCATGTAGGTCAAAATAAATTATTTGGTTATTTTACCGTACCAAGCAAGCCTGCGTATAGGATTAGAGTCTCGGATCTCATCCACATACTTGACCTCCTTCCTCAATTCCGTTTTCGAAGTCTCTATTGACTCCTTGATTTGCATCTTGCTTAATTTCTTCTACCGTAAATTCTTATCCTTCTTTCGTGCTTGATAGTGGTTAGGAAGATACCCATACTAGATAGATATGTTTCATTGTCCCATCATACTACTAGCTTAACTCTTATAAGTTGGGTAGAATGCCTTACAACCTAGTATTTTCTTTGTCCTTATGACCCATTATAGTGGATACTAAGTGGATTTCCTAGGCCATAAATCTTTCGAGGACCATATCCCATTGGTCGACCAAGGCCTTAGACAAGAAGACAATAGGACGACTGTATAGGCCCAAACATCGGGCGAGACTTAGATTTTTAGGAACATGAACTATTCATGTTTTCTTGCAATCTTTCGTACTAATATTTTAGACTAATGTTGTTAAGTTAGCCTTATTTTACAAGCTTATTTCTTTATCGAGCTTGATCATGACATGTTTTATTGGGAGCTCCCACTAGCACGTTGTCTAATCAAAACTGGTACATTATGGTCTGATCAACCTAGTGCGCTTGGTTCATCTTTCCCATGATTACTCTACGTGGACTAAGATATAGTTGACAAATTTACTAGCACCTTTAAGGTCTTATCCAAGTTTGCTTTGACAATCCCTTTTGACACTATTCAACCACCTTTGAAACTCGTAATTGTATTCGATCATATCTTCTGAACCCTTTATTGCTTTCGTCTTTCAGCCACTTAAGAAGGATGAAATCGCTCGTACAGAGTATCCCATTTAGTTGCCCTATCACTTATGGCCACTGTAGCTAGCCATCGACCAAGCCACGTGACTACATCCTTATCTTCAAACTACTCGTCCTTCATTCGACCCTAAATCTACTATCTTGACCTTCTAATCACTTGAATTTAAGAATGATTCCAATCGTTCTCTTAATCATGCCCTCAACCTAGACGACTATCTTCTCCCCAAGGAAACAGTACCCTTGATCTCTAATTATTTTATCTTTATTGTTAACCCTTAAATCATTTTATCTCTTGCCTTAACTAGCGACCCTCATTCAATACCCAAACCATATCTATGAATTATTCCTAGTTATTTAAATGATTACTTCCTAATCGCATGTTTGTGTGGAACGACGTTTCTTCGCTTTGCCCAAATTTAACCGTATTTTCGTATCGATGAACTCATTCTATCCCCTCAACCATACATACCCTAGTTACTTAATTTCGAGGACGAAATTCTTGTAAGTTGGGTAGGATGTAAACCCCCTAAATTTTTACTAGGATTTTTTTAAATTTATTTGATTTACATGTCGGGATATATTTTTACTGGTACTTGTCGGACGAAAAAAATACTCGAGTAGACATGTAGATATTTCCAATCATACTGGAACCACCCCTAGTGGAAAGATAGCCATCGCCGCTAGGCCAAGCGTACGAAGTGCCATATTCACTACTAGCCATATTCACTACTAGTCAAATCTGAAAAGATAGCCGTCGCAAGCTTGCCAAGCGTGCGATGTGTCTTATTTACCCATATCAGTTTACATGTCTAAAACGGTATTTTAAAACACGCTGGTTAGTGTCTTGTACTGGATTCACACTGAACTCATATTGTTCTATCTAGGCTCACATCACCTCTATACTAGTTCAGTTATCTCTATTTACATTTTTCATTGTCATGCTCCCCTGATTAACTATATTTACTTCCTTGTTCTTTAGTTAAACTGTTGCTTTATTTCATTTTTTGTCTCAAACTTTCCATATTTATAAAGTATTACTTACTATAACTACTTTATAGTCTTTTTTATTTATTTGGAACTACTAGAGGAGATGTGCTCGTTCCATCCTGACTGGATATATTTTTCAGATGATTGCGCAGAGGATACGTGTCCTACCTACTATGGATCCGAGGAGGGGATAGCTACCTTGGGTCAAAATTCTCAAGTGTGACCGAGGGACCTAATTTTAGTTGACTTGTTTTAGATTCTATGTTGAACCTTGACTTGTAATGATGGAGATTTTGTTATTTTAATTCTGAAACTCGTATTTGAATTTGGATATTATTCAGTAGTTGTTGTTGTTATTGTTGAGTCTTTATAGTTATTTAGACTTCTTTGATATCTTATTGTGCTTTAGATTGTGATTGAGTATTTACCATATCATTATATATTTGTCCTCTATTCGGAGTTGAGATCTAGGACATGTACATTATATCATTGTGTGAGTTTGTTAGTTAGCGACCTAGACATCATTTTACTGTCGATTCTGCGATGTAGGCTAGGCGCTGTTACGTACTTGTGTCCCTATATCGGATGCGGGTCATGATACATACACCATATCGTAAGGAGATAACAACATTGCCCTAGAAGCAAGGTAAGAATTAAGCGCAGTAGGTTTAGTCATGAGAACCCTGAGTGGTTAACCCAGGATATAACATGGATAGTATGTCCAGTCACCTAATGACACGTCTTATGGATTGCAAAAACTATAGAAAGGCACTCCCTTTTAACAGGATTATATTTGTGCTCTACGCCGACCATCATTCGGCTCAAATAATAGATAGCTTGTTCGTGACCGTCATTACTCTTCTGAGTTAGCAGTGCACCAAGATAATGTTCTATTGCAAGAATATATAACAAGAATGGTTTTCCCACAACAAGGGCCACCAATATTGGAGGACCAGTGAGGTATTTCTTAATGTCATCAAATGTTTGTTGACATTTTTCATTCCAAATGAAAGAGACTCCTTTCTGTAGGACCGTTGAGCACCTCTAGAGGGGGGTGAATAGAGTGAGTGCGAGTACAGCAGAAAATAATCACCAATTAAAAATTTAAAGACAGATAACTATGGAAGTGAATAAAGAGACAGTAAATAAATATAGCAAGAGATCAGAGAATCAAACTCAGTGGACACTGCGATATATACTGGTTTCCCTCTTGGAGGACTAATCCAGTTGTATGTACTCTTTCCTGATGTTAATCCACTATTCACAAGCTAATTGAGAGCTTACAGTCTCTTCACAATACTGTGCTTGGTGACAAGTGCACGACTGACTTCACAACATCGTGCTTGGCGACGAGCGCACGACCGGCTCCGAAAATAGAAATGTGTTCTGAACTTGAACGACCTCTTTGCAACTTTGAGAACCAAAAGACTCTAGATCAAATAGATATTACTGGCTTTGACTAAGAGATGTATATGTGGAGTATGAAAGTTTTTAGAACACTGAAAACACTTTTAGGACATAGATAGAGAGAAGAGAAGATGAATGAATTAGTGATTTGAAATGAGAAATTCTCTTCTATTTATAGGTGTTTTCTAGGACCGAACTCGGACAAAATTTGGGTGGAGTTCTGATGCAAAGATTTCGTAAACGAACGTTGCATGCAGATTTAAAGGCAACAAATATTTGAATTCAAACTGACCGAACTCGGCCAGAGTTCAGATCGAACTCGGCTTGAGTTCTGTCTTAGTTCTAATATAAAATATTTGTCAAATTTTGTTGCATAAAAATGAATGGTATTTTTGGTAAGTGGACTTTGGATGGGTAGGCTGTATAGGAGAGTGGACTGTGATTAACCTAAGCCAGTAGTATCCAGTCGGTCTTACAATTTATATCCTAGACTCAATATAGATAAAATACATAATAAATTGTAAATTGACTCGGACTGATTCCATTGAGAATGAGCTTCAGAATGATGATTTACAGCTTGCTGGTGTAGTAGTACGTTCTTTGATATTGATTTCACTTAACCTGAAATGTTTAGCAGCAGTTCGTACATTTTGTGCATTGACTTAAGTCATTGTCGATTATCAAAATCGGGTGTGACCATCAAAAAATGGGCCAACAATCTCCCCTATTTTGATAATTGACAAACTTGAGTCTATACCAAAATATATCTAAATAAAATAAAATAAAATACCTGAATTGTTTGCTTTGAGTAATGGTATTGCTTGGTATTGCTCTTTCTCCCAATCTGTCAATATAAAAAATGGTTTTGGCTCCTCCTTAATGTGTGAAGCCAACAATGTTCATCAGAAGACAAAAAAAGTAATGGTAGAGTAGTAACCACAAAGAACAAGATATCCACAAATAACAAGTCATAGCAAAATGAACTAGAAATGAAATAAGAAAATGTCACACAGAAAGAAAGATACATCCAACACAAACTGCTTTTAAATGTCTATTATAAAGTTTAGACAAAAAAATAAAAGATCATTATCTAGTAAACTGCATCCAAAAGAACCAGTAAATGAAGTCCACATCACATCGGCATATCGTCACCTCTAGGAGCATCCGGTGGAAAGTATGCAGCAGTAGGATCGAAATAAGGTAAAGTCGTCTCACCATCGAACCTAGGTCCAGTGAAGCTGGGGTGATGAAGCATAGTGACTGGATGTGTGGGGTCATGAGAAAGACTCCCGTGAATGTCAACAATACTGTTCTGCAATACCAGAGCCTGGGTGATGTGGCGGAACTCAGAATCAAGATAACCTTGATGTCGTTGGCTGAGAGGGCAACGAAATCATCAAAGCGCTGATAAAAACTGGGGTCGAAACCCGGAGCAGGAGCTGGAGCAGGAGTAGCCTCAGGGTCATCATCGTGAACCGGAGCAACAGGTTCAGTACCAGGAGATCGAGGAGGAGTAGGATACAACCTATACCAACTGAGTTCAGTGGCAGTGGCGAAGTAAGGACATGTTTGAAGATCAATATCAAACCTCATAAAAATGGAAGCCAAGTGCATAGGATAGACAAGATTGCGTCCTGTACTTTTGCAGTTAAGCATCCATGCCATGACAGTCTTTGGGACAGAGAAAGGGATACCAAAAAGAATATGGTACATATCCGATAATTCCATAAAGGTAATCTCGTCAGAAGATCCCTTCTTTGGAAGAAGAACAGAAAAGATTAACCTATGAAGTTCATAGAAGTTTTGATTCAAATGTTTGGAATACACCCTACGAAGAACAGGCTTAGGGTGACATAATAATTCTTTGAAGGAATCAAGGATGGCACCTTCAAGGAATTAGACATGGTTGATATCCACTAATGCCTCACCTACATCAGGAACATGAAAGTATTTGCTGATATATACGGCATTGAACTCAAATTCCTGTCCAGCTACACAATAATAAAAGTTGTCGTCATCTTTTACTTGCAAATTGCAGTAAAACACACGATTGTCATAGATATTTTCAACAACTTCAAAAAAATCTCGAAAACCAAGACGGTTGAAAGAAGGGGAATACTCAGAAAAGATAGTAAAATTAACACATACTCCATCAAAAATTTTATGACCCAAAAAAGAATCGAACCAAAGATCAAAAAATTCTCTATCGAAAAAAATACCGGCATCGCAGTCGTTAGTTCCAGTAGGACGGGTTGGACTGAAGACGTTGGTCGAAACATAATCCGAGGAATACGATCCTGCTTCAGTGGTATCGATCTTTCTCTTCTGATGTTTGGGTGCCAATGATAATGAAGAAAAGAAGTTGAATACCTTGAGGTAGAAGATGAAGATGAAGAAGGTTGAGTGGATGAATGTAAGACTCCAAAATGCTTGAAGAGGAGGAGGAGAAGCAGATTCTCTTGAGTTTTAGAGGAGATTTCTATGTGTGGAGAAAAAAACGAAGTGAAAGAGGTGAATAAATAGTCTAGGGCCGGCTGTTCAGTTCTGGAAATTCGTACAGCGTCGATCAAACTTGGTCCGAACTCGGGCAGAGTTCGGCCCGAGTTCGGCTACTTGCATTCCCAATGTCATAAATATAGTATGAGTTCTAAATTTAAATTAATAACTGTTACACTCCTTCATTTAATAATTTCTATTACTTTGGATTAGCTGTAAGGGCCGGATCCCAGCTAGAGGTAGTCAGAAGACTAGTACACCGTATCGCTTCAGGCTATTTACGCATGTATGACAACAGGACCCTTTCGGCTTGTAACCAAAATAATTTCCATTAATAATTTACAAAGTTTCGAGTTACAAATAAATTTAATAAACATACTACATTATGAATCTGAAAATTCAAGTATGCCGAGCTCTCGACGCTTAATGTTAAAGCGGTCTTCAGCCAGTAGTTTTGTGAAAATATCTGCTAGTTGATGATCTGTGTCAATAAATTCTAAACAGATGTCTCCATGTTGTTGGTGATCATGTAAAAAGTGATAACGAATTTCAATGTGCTTTGTGCGTGAGTGACATACAGGGTTCTTAGTCAAGTTTATAGTGCTAGTGCTATCACAGTAAATAGGAATCTTAGTATAGTGCAGATTGTAGTCTTCTAAGGTTTCTTTTATCCACAAAATATGAGTACAACAATGTCCTGCGGCGATATACTCAGCCACAATAGTTGATAATGTTACAGAATTTTATTTCTTGCTAAACTATGAGACTAAGGCTTTTTCTAGGAAATGACACATACCGCTGGTACTTTTACGGTCAACTTTGCATCCTACAAAATTCGTATACAAGTAACCTATCAGGTTAAAGGATTTGGTTTTAGGATACCATAAGCCGACTGTTGAAGTTCCCTTAAGGTATCGAAAGATACGCTTAATGGCACATAAGTATGATTCTTTAGGATTTGTCTGGTATCGTGCACAAATGCAAACACTGAACATAATATGAGGGAGACTAGCAGTTAGATACAATAAACTACCAATCATACCTTGATACTTATGTTGGTCGATAGGTTTACCACTTTTATTAGTGTCATGCTTTGTTGATGTAGCCATTGGAGTTCCGATTGGCTTTACATTGTCGAAGTCATACTTTTTCAGTATGTCCTTTGTATATTTAGCTTGATTGATGAATGTTCCTTTTAATTATTGTTTGATCTGAAGTCCAAGGAAGAAGTTTAGCTCTTCCATCATACTCATCTCAAATTCACTCTGTATACACTTAGCAAATGCTTAACAAAGTTTTTCATTAGTAGATCCGAATATGATGTCATCAACATATATTTGCAAAAAAAAGAATATTATCATCTAAAGACTTGATAAACAAAGTAGTATCAACTCTTCCTTCTGAAAAACTATTTTCAAGTAAGAAGGCACTTACGCATTCATACCAAGAATGAGGTGCTTGTTTGAGTCCATTAAGTGCTTTCTAAAGTTTGAAGACATGATTATGTTTTTGAAAATCTTCAAAACCAGGGGGTTGTTTCACAAGAACTTCTTCTTTCAAAAAACTGTTTAAAAATGCACTTTTCACGTCCATTTGAAATAATTTAAAATTATTAAAACATGTATATGCATAAAACATGTGGATGGCTTCTAGTCTAGCAATATGAGCATATGTCTCGTAATAATCAATACCTTCTTCTTTATAATAACCTTGTGCCACTAGACGTGCTTTGTTGCATAGAACTTATCCATCTTCACTTAATTTATTTCAAAACATCTATTTGGTACCAATTATCGATTGACCAATAGGTTTAGGAACAAGTTCCCAAACTTGGTTTCTCTCAAATTGATTTAGTTCCTCTTGCATGACATCAACCCAAAAATTATCATTAAAAGCATCTCCTATATTCTTAGGTTCTACTTGTGAAATAAAAGCTACATTTTCTGTTATTTTAGAATCTATATAAGAAGAGCATGTACTTACACCTTTTGATATATCACTATAATAAGCGTCTCTGGATGATCTGGCAAGAACTTCAATAATTCAAATCTATGAGTCAGATCTTCTACGGGACTTTTATCGGCTCTGGCTTATACATTTTCATCATCACTATCGCTAGATCTGTGACTATTAAACTCATCAAAGGTAACGTTAATGGATTCTTCAACAATCATAGATCTTTTATTGAAAATTCTATATCCCTTACTCTTTGTACTATATCGAAGAAATATCCCTTCATCTGCTTTAGAGTCGAACTTTCCCAAGTTGTCCTTGGTGTTCAGGATAAAATAGCGACATCCAAAAACTTTAAAATAAGACATATTTGGAATCCTTCCAAACCAAAGTTCATAAGGTGTTTTCTTCGAGATGGGTCGAATTAACACCATATTTAAAACATAACAAGCTGTACTAACAACTTCTGTCCAAATATATTTCGGAAGATTCTGTTGATTCACCATGACTCTAGCCATTTCACTTAGAGTACGGTTCTTCCGCTCCACAACACCATTCTGTTGAGGAGTTCTAGGACATGAAAACTCGTGGTAATATCTACTATCATCACAAAACTTTTTGAAATCAGTATTTACGAATTCGCCACCATGATCACTTCGGATACAAGTAATCATAAAGCCTTTTTTATTTTGTACCTTTTTACAAAATATGTGAAATTCAAAAATTGTATCACTTTTGTTTGATAAAAAGTAAACCCAAGTAAAACGAGAGAAATCATCAACGATAACAAAAGCGTAGAGCTTACCGCCAAGACTAGCGACTCTACTAGTACCAAATAAATCCATATGTATCAACTGAAAGGTCTAGAAGTACTTACAGCGTTGATAGATTTAAATGAAGACTTATGTGCTTTGTTTTTTCATAGTCTGTACATACCATATCTCTTTTGAATGATACCTCTGGGAGTCCTTTTACCCGCCTTTTAGTACTCAACCGTGAGATAGTGTCCATATTGGCATGTCCAAGCTTCATATGCCATAGCCAGCTTTTATCTAGGTTAGCTACTAGGCATCTTCCTGCATTATTAGTACTCTCCAGAAAGAAAACATAAATATTGTCTTCTCTAATCCCTTCATATACGGGAATACCAGATGATATATCATATATGGTACATTTGTCTTTTACAAAGTTGATACCATAACCATTATCAGCCAAGTGACTTATGCTTAATAGGTTATGTTTCAATTCTGTAACTAGACAAACATCTTTTATTATAGGATAAGGAGATATACCAACAATGACATTTCCAATGATATCACCTCTCAGGTTGTTTCCGAAGGAGACGTATCCTTCTTTCTTTATCGATAGTGTGGCGAACAAAGATGCATCACCAGTCATATGCTACGAACATCCGCTATCACGGATCCTCTTGCTTTTAACATGAGAGGCTTGAGGGTCTACCTACAAAACAAATAGATGAATCCTTTGGTACCCATATACCGAAGGGTCCATGCTGATTAGTCTTAGGTCTCAAAATCAGTGTGTGATTGTCAACAAGCTTTCTTGCTAGACAATACTGTGATATGTACCAATAAGTACCATAGTACGTGCATGTAAGTTTTGAAAATATGTTTGTAGAATTTATGTTGACATGCATATGTGGTTTCTTTGAAAACCTATATGTGAAAACATGGTGATATTTGTGTTTCTTGCATGCTTTCTGTGTTTTAGCCCTCTTTGGGATATGCCTAGCATTAGGACTAAATTTAGACTGTGTCACAGGTATCGCCTGTTTGCTTAACTTGATTTTTAACTTTTTAGAAACCGCATAAGACTCTTCATATTTAGCAGTTATATCAATAAGTCTTTACTCTGTGACTAAGTGCTTCTCTATGTCATATAACTCTTGTAACTTGACATAGTCTCTTTCTTTCTTTTCAATTTTGAGGATAGCTTATGATAGTCTACTTTAAGCTTGACTATCTCTTCCATGTTACCGATAGTAGATGTCTCTTTAATGTCTTCAAAGAGACTTGATAGTCTAGTTACTTCGATGTGCATGCCTTAACCTCTTTTCGAGATTGCTTATATTTGTCAAGCATATTTTTGTGTTCTTCAAGTAGTTCGTTGAAGGCATTTTCTAACTCATCGAAAGTAAAATCATTATAGAAAGGATTTGAGGATATCTTATCAAAAGCCATAAAAAAGATATTGGCCTTTCCGTAGGGTTTTTCTTCTTCTTCTGAATCACTGGTATCGCTTTTATTTCAGACACTTGTATTTGCATACTTTCGATCAGTTTTTTCTTTTCAGCCTGATTTTGATATATCATACGGACTACTTTTGTTTGGAGTTGGGCAGTCCTTCTTCATATGCCCTAATTTCTTGCGTCTAAAGCAGATTATTTCTTCTTCATTACTTTCATGGATATCTTTCTTCTTTCTATTTGATTTCTCAAACTCTAAGAATTTTCTGAAGTTCTTCACTAGCAGGGCTTATTCATCACCACTTGATGATTCTTCATCAGAATCTTTGCATGTTGATCTTCTGGCTTGAGCTTTAAAGGTGATAGATTTTTTTTAGGAGTTGCTTCTTCAAACACTTGTAGGTCCAACTCATGGGTCATTAGCTTGCCCATAAGTATTTCTAGAGTCATTGTGGTGAGATCATTTCTTTCAATGATTATCGTTGCCTTTGGGTTCCAGTTCTTGGTTAGAGCCCGCAGCACTTTTCTGATCTTCTCGTCATTACTGTAATCCTTATCAAAAGATTGCAAAGGATTAGTAATATCAAGAAAACTAGTGAACATCTTTGTATTTGACTCGTCGATTTTTATTTTGAAGGATTCATATTCCTGTGTTAGTCTGCTGATTTTAGATTCCTTCACTTGGGAAGTACCTTCACGATTTATCTCAAGAAGTTTCCAAATCTCATGAGATATTTTACAGGTTGAAACTCGATTAAACTCTGTCTTGTCAATTGCACAGAACAGTGCATTGACGGCACGTGCATCTAGACTAGCCTTTGTTTTTTCTGTCTCTGTATATTTAGCACGAGGCTTGTCTGTAAGTATGCCATCAACTACTATAAATGTCGGTTTCTTATAACCGTCAATAACTATAGACCAAAGATCAAAGTCAAGAGACTTTAAAAAGAATGTCATTCGTATTTTCTAGTAAGTATAGTTTGTTCCATCAAATAGTGGGGGTCTATTTATGGATTGCCCTTCACCGTTGAATATTGATTTCACGGCTGGCATATATATACTTTCTAAGGTTGTTATATTAGAATATAACCTGCTCTGATACCAATTATAGGACCGTTGAGCACCTCTAGAGGGGGTAAATAGAGTGAGTGCGAGCGCAGCAAAAAATAATCACCAATTAAAAATTTAAAGGCAGATAACTATAGCAGTGAATAAAGAGACAGTAAATAAATATAGCAAGAGATCAGGGAATCAAACTCAGTGGACAGCACAATATATACTGGTTTCCCTCTTGGAGGACTAATCCAGTTACAGGTACTCTTGCCTGATGTTAATCTACTATTTATAAGCTAATTGAGAGCTTGCAGTCTCATTATAACATTGTGCTTGATGACAAGTGCACGACCGACATCACAACACCGTGCTTGGCGACAAGAGCACGACCGGCTCTGAAAACAGAAATGTGTTCTGAACTTGAACGACCTCTTTACAACTCTGAGAACCAAAAGACTCTAGATCAAATAAATATTACTAGCTTTGGCTAAGAGATGTATATGCGGAGTATGAAAGTTTCTAGAACACTAAAAACACTTTTAGGATATAGATAGAGAGGAGAAAATGAATGAATGAGTGATTTGAAATGAGAAATTATCTTCTATTTATAGGTGTTTTCTAGGACTGAACTCGGACAAAATTCTGGTGGAGTTTTGATGCAAAGATTTCAAACAAGTGTTGCATGCAGATTTGAAGGCAACAAATATTTGAATTCAAACTGACCGAACTCGGGCCGAACTGGGCCAGAGTTCGGACCGAACTCGGCTTGAGTTCTGTCTCAGTTCTAATATAAAATATTTGTCAAATTCTGTTGCATAGAAATGAATGGTATTTTTGGTAAGTGGACTTTGGATGGGTAGGCTGTATAGGAGAGTGGACTGTGATTAACCTAAGCCAGTAGTGTCCAGTCGACTTACAATTCATATCCTAGACTCAATAAAGATAAAATACATAGTAAATTATAAAATGACTCGGACTGATTCCAATGAGGGTGAGCTTCAGAATGATGATTAGCATGCTTGTTGGTGTAGTAGTACGTTCTTTGATATTGATTTCACTTGACCTGAAATGTTTAGTAGCAGTTCGTATATTTTGCCCATTGACTTAAGTCATTGTCGATTATCAAAATCGACTGTGACCATCAGAAAATGGGCCAACACTTTCTTTATTAACTGAGTAAATGGTTGACATCGTCCAGAAAGATTAGAACTAAACCCTCAAATGTAAGCCAATCTTCCTTGCAAACAATGTAATTTTTTGTGGTTCTTCGGGGGTGACATCTCTAAGATGGCCTTAACCTTATCAGGATCAATATGTAGTCCCTTCAAAGTAATGACAAAACCTTGGAATTTGCTGCTAGAGACTTCCAAAAATGACTATGTGGGGTTCATCTTGAGCTGATATACATGCATCAATTCGAACCGTTCTCAAGACTCGGAGGTGATCACCTTTTGAACGACTCTTAATTACAATGTTGTCTACGTAGCATTCCACCATTTTGAGAAAATATCAACAAAAATTTATGCTCATGGCACGCAGATATGTAGCTCTAGTATTCTTTAAACCAAAAGGCATCACCGTATAGTAGTTACCTCCAACGGTGTTCGGAATAATGTATCCTTTTCATCATCAGGCAACATCTTGATTTGATTATAGCCTAAAAACTTCTCCATAAAAGTCATTTGTTCAAAGCCACAAGTGTTGTCGATCATGACGTCCGTAATTGAAAGAGGGAGTTTATCCTTAGGGCATGTTGAATTAAGATCTTGATAATCAATACAGACTTGGTTCTTCTCATTCTTCTTCATGACTGGAACAATATTTGCTAGCCAATCGGGATGAAAAAAGCTACAAGCTATGAGCTTTTGAATTAAATTTCAATAGCTTACATAATCTCCGGACGAAAACACCGTTGTTGTTGCTTCACTAGCTAGGCATTAGGAAGTATGTTCATGTGGTGCATTGTTATTCGTGTGTCAAGTCCAAGTATATCTTCAAACTCTAGACAAATACGTCAATATATTCTCGTATGAGCTATACAAGAGCTTTCTAATCTTCTTCAGATATACTTTTACTAATGAAGATAGGCTTAGGAGAATCTTAATCTCCCATAACGTCGTCTTCAGTATGTAGTTCATGTAAGCCCCGTAATTTTTGGATATATTTTTCAGTTTTCTTTTATTTAATTAATATAGATATTTTAAATTTTAAACCAGATTTTATATGAATATGACTATAGGCATACTTTTTCTTAGCTTTGATTTTTGGAGCACAAGACATGCCCATCTCTTGAAATGTCATTCATGAGTTTTGTAGTAGACATGTTTATCTTCTATTTGGTATATCATGTCCCATCCAAACTTGTCCCCTAGCATCCTTTTGACTTCGCACAACTTCGGATCAATTTACGCCATTCGATCGGTTATTGTAATTCTAGACCTAAATTTAAACTTGAGTTCATGACTCGACATTAATCTAAACCATTTGGCTCAATATAAAGTTTTGACCCATTTTGAGCCTACGACACACATGCCTGGGGTGTGCCATTCAATCGAGTTCCCTTGTGCTATTTATTTTTCAATGGCACAAGAGACTCACTGGATGATTTTCGGATTCTATTTTGACTAGAAAATATATTTGGACCCAACCTAGCAAATCCCACTCGGTAGAGCCATGACTATGTGGCCATGACCTAGTAGAATTATTTTGAATATTTTTATAGGATATTCTTATACAGTCAAATAGGTTTAAATACGATTCGTATATATAGGATTATATTTATATATAAATATACAAAGATTAATTACATGAGAGATTTTAATGATATATTAGGATTATCGAAATTTAATGTGTGAAGAGTATGTATTTTTCTACATATGGGGTGTAGCATCGAATAAATACTTATAATATATATATATATATATATATATATATATATATATATATATATATATATATATATATATATATATATAGAGAGAGAGAGAGAGAGAGGGAGAGAGAGAGAGGGGGGGAGAGAGAGATAAACATATTTATACAGAGAGTATTTTCTTGAATATTTTTTATATATATTAAATCAGGTATTTACTATGGAATAAATGTATATTATTATAAAGTTATTTACCCAAACACACACACGCACACACGCGCGCACACACACACACACACACACACACACACACACATACATACACACATTTATCCCTACAGCCCCCTCCCCGTCCCTCGTCGCGGTGCCGTCGTATGCGGACAAGCTCCTCCCGGATCGTGCAGCTAAGCAGGGCCTACTGGTCCCAGATGATGACCTCCCCAAAGTCAATTATCCGAGGGAATCTTCCGTTCCCACAGTGCCATTCTCCACTATGGAGTTGAACACAATGACAGCATCCTTTTCGCACACCTTCGTCCTCAAATTTTCATCCGGCTGCCTGAAGATTCAGCACCTCCAGGAAGTCATCGCCGGTTGGAGACTGTCTGTGACCTACCGGGTGGCCCCCTTAGAACCCAAACATATCCTCCTTCACTTATCCTCCGAGCAAGACCATAAGAAGGTCTGGTCCAAGGGCACCAGCAAGGTTGACTGCCACCAAATGAAAATCATCAAATGGTCTGCAGACTTCAACACCAAAGAAGACTCAGCAAAGGTTTCAGCCTAGGTGACTCTCCCCAACCTCTCCCTCATTTGCTTCATCCCAGCAGTGCTTAAGCGCATTGCCAATTCCTTCGGCTCGTATGTAGCAACAGGTGAAGAAAAAAGCAACCTCTCTAAAGCATACTATGCTAGCATCTGCGTGGAGCTCGACCTTTCCATCGACCCCCCAACCATATCCTCATCGAGCTTGGGAACAAGACGGACACCCAGCAAATCGTCTATGACAACAACATCATCTATTGCAAACACTGTCACTTGCACGGCCACCTCACCGAGCACTGTTTTCGTCTTTACCCAGAGTGCAAGAAAAAAACAACCCGAAAATATCCCTCACCTTCCGCGAAAAGAAAACAACATCTCATCCACAACCACCCTTGCTTCCGCATCCAAACTCCCACATCAGATTCGAATCCAGTGAGGACACTCTGGACAATGTCACATCCCCCGACAACGCCTTGGTCCTCTACATTCCTCTTGCTCTAAACCTGTCCAACTAGTTTAGTGCCCTTGGCATGGAAGATTTTGACTCCTCTCTGGAGATTGTGGTCCACAATGAACCACACGAGCCCCTATGTTCGGGCATAGAGATCAGGCACCCTTGTGACCTCACTCCGAGTACTTTCGAGCCGGCCCACAAGACCTCCAAATCACCGATCCAATGCCCTCCGGCGACCACCCCGACAATGAAGTCATTCGGACAGAAGCCCCTACAAGCCTAGGTAGAGGGCAGGTGCTCCGGGGCCAGCAGGTCATTGATGCCGGATTCCCCCTTCAGACTACAGGAGAATTAAACAATAGTGCGACAGAATCACACTCCCCCCTCTGGAAAGCAAATCTCGGACAGAACTACATCTCATATAGCGGAACACACTACCACCAACAAAAAATCAGATAAAAGTGGATCCATAGAGACGAAAGCCATGTGCACGAGGTCAGCCTCCAAGCGCACCAAACAACCCCTCCCCAGCAACTCCAATGCTTAACATCCTCACCTGGAATGTCCGCGACCTGGTGAACAAACCGACTACAAGGAGACTTATCAGTCTCAAGAAGATTCAAAGGGTAGATATCTTAATTATTTTAGAACCTAAAATCCCCAACAAGAGGATAAAATCCACTCAACTGCAGTTAGGCTTCTCCTCCATCATTGCTAGCCGTCATGATATTTGGATCCTTTGTACGGATGACGTGAAGATAGGTGCCCTGTATGACTCCAGACAATCCCTCACATGTTGGATAGAACACACTATGGTCCCGAAGCGCTCTTTTTTATCCGCAGTTCACGGCAGTTGTGACATCTCCGAGCGTAAACAACTCCGGACCGACCTGCTGGATACCCACCTTATCCTAATTAACCTCTCTTAGCTTTGTATTGGAGACTTCAATGCTATTACCTGCAGAAAGGAAAAGATTGATGGCCGTCCACCTCTCCAGATGGCTATACAAGATTTCAACAACTTTATCTTCAGCGCCCATCTTTTCCAACTCCAGTTCACCGAAAATGCCTTCACCTGGTGCAACATGTAGAAAGGCGACCGTTGGCAATACTTTCGCCTTGATAGAGCTCTCATCAACGCCGACTAGTCGGACATGGAAATCATATCCAACATCACGCATCTTAATGCTACCGAGTCTGACCACACCCTCCTGATGGTTGAAATCAGAAGCAACTCCAACCAGATAAAAAAAGCTTCTGGTTCCTTCAATTCTGGAGCAAATACCCCCAGTTCAAGAGCATCATGGCGGAGGCATGGACCCGCGCAGACTCCCCCGATCCTCTTATCCGGGTAGCCAACAAACTCAAAGCCACGAAGAAAGGTCTTACGGCTTAGAGTAAACAGGCCTACGGAAACATTTTTCAGGCTGTCCACGTCGCTGAGGACGACGTCACTCGTGTATAAACTCTTTTTGTGACTGACAGATCGCCAGCAGCTAGAACCACCCTGTACTTCACAAAAGCCATTCTCAAATTTTGTCTCAAAGTTTTGACTAATTTTTGGAAGCAGAAAGTCAAACTGAAGTGGGACAGCGACGACGATAAAAACACTTCCTACTTCCATGCCTACGCTAAGGGGCGCAGACAGAAGCTCAACCTCCATCAGATTGTCGATGAGACTGGGAACATCATTTAAGACCATCACGACATCCAATTGGTGGCTGCGAACTTCTACTCCCAGCTGTTCACCAAAGAAATTGTGCACATAGACCCCCATTTCCCGTCCGAAATCCTATATCTCATTAATAACATCGACAACAACAAGCTGGAACTTCTCTCTTCTGAGCTCGAGGTGAGAGACATTGTCTGGGCCCTCGACATCCATAGTGCTCCCAGCCACGACGGATTTACTGGCGTGTTCTTTCGCACCTGTTGGGACATCATCAAGTCGGATATCCAGGACGCTGTTATTACATTCTTCCAAGGTGTGCGATACCCCAGAGCCATCTCGAGTGCTAACCTCATCCTCATCCAAAAGAAGGACAATCCAAAGACTTTCAAGGATTTTCGCCCAATCAGCCTATGCACCTTTACCAACAATATCATCTCTAAGGTCATTCCATCCCACATGACAGAGATCTTCCCTAAAATTATTTTGAAAGAACAGAGTGGCTTCGTCTGGACAGAAATATCCAGGATAACATTAACCTGGATCACGAATTGATAACCTGCTTGAAATTACCAACCAGGGGCAGGAATATTGCTATCAAATTAGATATAAAAAAAGCTTACGACAGGCTGGATTGGCAATTCATGATCTGGGTTTTCCAAGCCTTCGGTTTTTTGAAAACTTGGACCAACATTGTGTGGAGATCGATCAGTAACTCTTGGTTCTCTACGGTCATCAACGGATAAGCCGATAGTTTTTTTTCAAATCCTCCCGCGGGGTTAGGCAAGGCGACCCCTTATCCTCCACCATCTTTATCATTGCGGCAGAAGCCTTGAGTAGGAATCTGAACAGACTGACCAGCACCCCAAACTTCTACTATTTTCATATGGCCAGCGGTTGTCCAATCATCACACACCTGGCATACACAGATGACATCCTCATATTCTCTTCTGGAGATATCGGCTAGGTTGATGTGGTTCACAACACGCTGCATAGGTACACCAGGTGCTCTGGCCAGAAGGTCAATCTCGCCAAGAGCGTGATCTACACCCATTACAAAATTAATTGAGAGCACACCGTCACTCTCTCCAACATCACTTCCTTCTCCATCGTACATCCCCCTTTCCTCTACCTCGGGTGCCCCCTAATGTATGGCAGATCTAACTCTAGAATTTTTGACGAGTTGGTGAACAGAATCAGGAAAAAACTAGATGGGTGGCATAACGCCATATTATCCCCAGGTGGAAAGTTGATTTTCATCAAACATGTGTTGTCGTCCATCCCCATCTATACTCTTGTCGCGTGCTCCCCTCTAAAAAAGGTCCTCACTTCGTTCGAAAGGCTTTTCAGCGACTTCTTCTGGGGATACAATGGAGGCCTCGACAAGCATCATTGGGGCAGCTGGGATACCATGACCTTCCCCACCAATAAAGGAGGGCTGGGACTCTCGAAGTTGTCCCACATAGTAGAAGCCTTCTCGATGAAGCTGTGGTAGAAACTCCGTACTAGCCAAAACTTATGGGCCACCTTCATGAAGGCCAGGTACTACAAACACATTCATCTGACGCAAGCCACATCCAACTGTAGATCCTTCGTGGCTTGGCGTCGCATCCTTCGTAGGCACACCCTGGATGAACCCGTGATCCACCTCCAATTTGGAACTGGCAAATCCTCGATACTCCAAGAATGTTAGGCCAGTGGCGACTTGCTCTCCAGTCTCTCCGCGGCCCCAAAAAATAGCAAGATTAAAGATATATGGAATTCCACGGGTAATGATTGAAACTGGAACCTTATCCATATTTGGGTCGGTAGCCAGACTGCTGAACGCATCCGTGGTTCTGGGCTGAGGATTGGCGCCGAGCCGGATGTGCTGCGGTGGTCGGCTATGGCCGACGGTTTCTTTTCGATTTCTTCTACCAGATGCGTGGTCCATAGCCACGACATTACTTCCCCCATTATTGGCCCCTTCTAGCAGTCCTATATCCCCAAGAAATAGTCTTTCCTGCTCTAGAGAGCCATCCGAAAGAAGCTACCCACTGACGACATTCTCATAACCATCGAAATCAGCTTGGCGTCCACATGCAATTGCTACTCGGAGCGACAGCCAGAAATGGTGGATCACATCTTCAGCCAGGGGGTATTACCCACCACTATCTAGATTGCTCTGTCCTATTATTGCAATCGGGTTCTTGGGGGTGGGAGCTTCAACGATTTTCTGGCCTCCTTGGCTATCGCTACCCATGGCCACCAGATCATCGCAGCCACCGCCACGTGGGTTCTCTGGAAAAACTGTAACAAATCCAGATACTAAGACCGTCGATACTCTGCCGATCAGCTCTTCTGGGAGACCCTTCGGCAGTACCGCAAGATTTGACACTACTGCTCTCACAGCCAGTCAAAATTTTGGCAGGCTCTGCTTTCCTGACCGTGTATAGCGACCCCCCGTACCGTCTTGCTTTTTATCTAGGTTTTGTTAGTATACTTGTATAGGCTTCGGCATTTTTTGCCTACTGGGCATACTTGTAAAGGCTTCGGCATTTTACGCCATTTTGAATATATATATATATATATATATATATATATATATATATATATATTTATATATATATATATATATATATATATATATATATATATATATATATATATATAACCACCATTTTATTTAAAAAACAAAGTCCCAGTACATGAACAAAATGAAAGAAAACACAACTTCAACCACACTAACAGCACCGACCACCCCTTAATGAGAACACCTGATAGAAGCTTTGTTGATTTGCCTATGTATCTCCATCACTAGCATCTCCTTCGAGTATTTGTATCCTTCATATCGCCATTTGTTGCGATATTTCCATAGAACCCATATAACAACACCCACTCCAATTTGTCTTTGATGAAGCTTTCTCCCACACCACCAATTGTGCAGTCTATGAAGCAATGAAGAGCTACGTCCCTGAATTTTGAATTCTGTCTACAAAATCCCCCAAACGTCCCCAGCCAAATCCCCTGAGTGGAGTATATGTTCCATGGTTTCTGCTGAACTTTGTTCACAGCAATGGCATTTAGACGCCATGCTAAACCCGAGTTTCATAATATTCTCATCAGTAGGAACTTTGTTATGTAGCACTCGCCATAAAAGTATGGACCATTTATCGGGGAGATACGTCCCCCATATATGTATAAAGGATGGGATAAGAGGCCAATATAAATCTTCCCGACGACCTATGCCAATGCAGCCCCATGTCATCCTCCAATATATGCTGATCAGCTATGTCCCTCCCTTCCAGTAGTCTTTTCCAGACATGAGAAGAATTAGAAGTAAGCACCACCTTACTAGCAGTCAACTGAGAATAATATTTTAACTTAAAAAATTGAACCCAAAGGCTCTTCTGTGTTTTAAACTTCCACCAAAGTTTAATGGTAAATACCTTCATGATATCTTCTAATCGCTTAATACCCAATCCACCTTTCGATTTGGTACGAGCTATAGCCTTCCAACCTAACCACTTACGTTTAGGAGCCCCTTGAATTGAGCCCCAAAAAAAGTCGCTGAATATAGCCTCAATACGCCTCAGCACAGAGCAAGGAGGATTACATGCTACCATCGTATAAACAGGTATGGATGTGAGCACTGATTTGATTAATACCGATTTCCCTCCAGGTGATAAAATTTTGTTGTGCCATCCATCCACTCTCGCCCGAATCTTGTTAATCAGCTCTTCGTACATACCTACATTACGATAGCCAGCTGCCAATAGACATTCCAGATACGTAAATAGAGGTGTACTGATAGCGAAACCCATCCTATCAGCCAATTCAGCTAGCTAGTCATTCAGGAGGAGTCTTCATCGATACATAAAGAGAAGTCTTGGACACATTAATTTTCTGCCCATACGCTTCCTCATATCTATGCAAAGCATCCTGGATCAATGTAATTAACCTAAGATCACCTGCGGAAAACAACAATACATTATCTGCACAGGACAAATGAGTAATAGGGATGCAGCCTCTAGGCGATATGAACGGAGTGAACCCTTCAATAGATGGAAGGAGCTTCAAGCTTCGTGAAAGCACCTCAGCAGAAAGTATGAACAATGTAGGAGATAGGGGATCTCCTTGTCGAACACCTCTGAATGACTGAAAATAACCAACCGATTCCCCGTTGATAAGTAGAGAAAACCAAACATTATTTTGCACTCGCAGCATCATATCTATCCATTTATTATGGAAACCAAATCTGTGCAACACCTTAAGCAAAAACCTCCAATCTAATCTATCATATGCCTTCATCATATCTAATTTTATAGCAATATTCCCCCCCCCAGTGCTTCTTGTTCATCTTAGCTACTAATTCTTGTGCTAGAAAAATATTATCGATAATTTCTTGGCCTCGAACGAATCCACTCTGTTCAGGAGAAATGAGCTTAGACATCAAAGGAGACAGCCTAATAGCAAGAGTCTTCAAAATAATTTTATTCAGGACAGAGCACAGGCTGATAGGACGATAATCTGTGAAGTATTTAGGTTGTTTGATCTTTGGAATTAACACAAGTGATGTGTTCATAATGGCTCTTTGTAAGGAGAAACCAATGAAGAACATTCCCACTGCCTCAGCAACATCATCACTGATAATATCCCAGCTACGAAGAAATTTTTTTACAGTAAATCCATCTAGGCCAGACGTGCTATTCATATCCAGAGATTTAATAGTCTCGAATAACTCCTGTTTGGTCGGGATGGCGATTAGCCGATCATTCTCTTCCTCCTCGACCAAACAGGGGATGACTGAAAGTAATTCTTCATCCTCCTTAATTACTCCCCTCTCATATAAAGCTGAATAATATTCAACCGCATATGCTTGGATCTGAGCTTTATCAGTCAACAAAGTATCATTCAAGGTGGATATAGAATGGATCCGCAAAGCCTTCTTCTTATAATTGATACATTTATGAATATATGTTATATTTTTATCCCGTTCTAAGTCCCATTTTATCCTGGACTTTTGCTTCCAATATTCCTCTTCGATTCTAACTCATTGTCTAAGATATGCAGAAGCTTGAGCAAGTAACATTCTATTCACCTATATATATATATATATATATATATGCACTTGCCTAGTGGTAGAGCTGGTAGTACGGGAGGGGGCCCGAGTACAAGTCTCGGGTTCGAATCCTCCCTTGGATGGCTGGGTGGCTTTAAGCCACGACCCAACTTTAATAAAGGACACCATAAAATATATATATACCCCTAAAACCTATTTACTCTACCTCGTTCCATATCCACATGCGAGCAGTAAGCGCGACAACAGCAGAGGAAATACTGCGACACCGCGGCACCGGGCCATGTCGGTCCCCTACCGCCCCCAGTCGCGTGCACCACCCGGCATCGTGCCACCGTCGGACGTGCACCCCCTTGCACATGCACAGCCACTAGTGGCCGCTGTGACAGCCACGTGCATCAACGAAGCAACAGCTTTTTACGCCTCTCTGCATAGCCGTGTGCCTCCGCCCACCACCGTTGGAACTCCCCTGAACCCTAGCGAACCCCTGACGACCTTTTCTGATGCGCTCGCTTCTCTCCGACGTATGGCATGGGTGATTAGTGTGTTTCGCATGAAATTCTGTCGTGACGCACACAAATTTGAGTCCAAAATTTCGTATCATTACAGCAACTTTGGATGCATTTTCTGGAGAATCCGACCGTTGGATCATCTTGCGATTCTTTCGTCTCAATCTCGATATATACCCCTTTGTTCACCTCAAATTTCACCTGTTAATCCCATCGTTTAATAGATCAAAACCGGCCACCAAGTTGACCGTTTACACACATTTACTTTTGGACAGTTTCTAGAGCTAAATTTGCAGATTTGTTTCTATCTCGTTGAAACTTCGGTTGACGAACCACCAACTCCTGGTGCAGCAGGTATAACCATCTTAGTACCATAAAACTTTCAATTTTATAGGATGTTGTTTGGTTGGTTGAAATCGACGCTAAAGTTGGCTGCTCGAAATCATAAATTCTAACATACAAAATTATAATTTTGAACCCGGGACATCAGATTATAATTTTGAACCCGGGACATCAGATTCTAAATACGACACCACAATTGAACTCGTAGCATCATTCTGGCCTAGATTGATATACAATTTGTCGAATTTGGACAACCTATATTCTGACACATTTTTTGGTGTAAAACGTATCTAACAACGTATACCGTTTTGTCCCAAAATTATTATTTTGCTCCTCATCCAGAATTGGACTTATGGGTAGCCTATTCTGGCTATTTTGCTTATTTTGAAAATGTTGGCAATGTCTGTTTCAGCATCCAGAGATGTTTACAGGAGTTCCACCTTTACTGCTTTATTGGATTGATGCGTTCGCTACGGGATGTCGTTAAAGTATTGTACAACCTCCTGGCAAGATACCTTGCCATCATGCACTCGTATTAGATTCATAATGTTTGTATGTTTGCTAGTATTTTATACTAGTATGGTACATCCAAGTATGACTTGGGTGCCATCCTTATGTCTATCGATATTTATGTGCATGCGTGTGTGTTGACCATATGTGATAGTTGCCATTCCCGATTTGTTGAAGTTATGCTTCATAACTTCTTTGTCCTATTGACACGTCTCATACATGACACAAGAGTGAGGATCATAGAGTTGGCATGAACCTACATATTCGGCTAGCTACTGGTGCAAGCGGCTCGTGTGTTGGTGCTTGTAGAATTAGATTGTCTAGTTTAGTTACTCGTATTAAGATATGGGTTGTTCGAGTCATGGATATGACTTGTACCATTCATGGACGGGAAAGACTACTAGTAGGCGTATGCTATAGCCCTTTAGACTGCATAATCTTTGGAGGAGATTACTGAGTCATGAGCTTCATAGTTCCATAGTTGTCTATTTTCATAATTCATAGCATTGGCTCATGATCCGACCCTGGCCTGTGATTCGATGCTATATCCTTATAATCACCCACCCATACGTCTGACATCGTCTTCAACATGCATTCACATAGTACGGTGAGATGTTGTACTTATTCTGAACCATAGCATAGGACGATGTATTGTCACAGAATAGGGGCCACATCGTGTCCTTGTTTGGTTGTGGGTGTGGTTCACTATTTCGACGATGAGATAGTAGACTGTGTGGTGGTTCAAGATAATCATTCAGTTTGTGTTGTGGCATGGGATGTGTCTTGCCTTAGATTGGTGGGTCACCCTATGTCCTTCTTTGGTTGTTGGGGTAGTCTACTGTTTCGATGGTGGGATACGAAACCATGTTGTGACCCAAGCTATTATTACCCTTGTCATGTTTTATTTATAGTTCAATATGGTATTATTTTTATGTATCTTGCTAGTCCCCTGAGGACCTGGTGATCTCTCCAGGTAGATGATTGCGCTGAGTTAGTTAGCCGATCTTGTTGGTGTTGCTATTTTCTATCCAGGTACCTTCCGTAATTTTATATTTATTTGCTTTTTTCTTATTAGCTTAGTTTTATAGGCCCATATTGTTCTTTGGGTCTAATCAAACATATATGTTACTGGGCTGCAGATCATGGCATATATTATTTATTTTTATTTTATTCTTTGTTGTAGATTGTGATTTAGATTAGTTATCATATATTAGTATACCTTACAGCGTACTACGATAAGGATAAGTACATTAAATTAGGATACTTGTTCTTGTCGTACATCTGGCATGCTCTTGCCTTGGGTTCCCTATATATTTTGGAACTGGGGCATGATATATTTTTGTGGTAGCCTATGCAGGTCGAGTTGGCCATTTCGGCTACGTTACTATACCAAGTGGACCTGAGATAGGATAGGATAATAGGAACTCAATCCACAAATGCCTTGAAAACTCTTTTGAATTTATTCATAACCTTTAGAACTCGAATTTGAAGTCGATCAACTTCCTTGACCTCCTTGTTTTGGATTCTCGTCATTTTCTTTTTCGGATGGACGTAATTGGTGAACCCTCTCTTCCATTATTGAATAGAACGTAGTTGATAGAGTTTCATCAAAGGGGTTAATTATTAGGAAAGGATTGGCTAGGCAACTCTATTAGGTAGACCGAACAGATAGGATGGATAATATAGGATTCTCATTGATGACTTAACTCTTGCGAGAGACTTTAGGATCAGTAGATTACGACACCTCTACCCTTATCTAGGTTAAATAGAGATGTTTTGGAGGGACCGGAAGGAACATATAGCAGGACTTTAGAGAGTAGTTGCAGTTTCCTACTAGAAGTGATAGTCACCCGGGGAAGACTAGTTGGGAAGAAGACAAAAGGTCTCGTTATAAATAGAATAACTCAGCGAGCATCTCTTAACATTGACTTCCACCTTTACCCAATGGATAGGTGTAGAGTTGGTAGGCATATTCGTCAGTGTTAGATGACAGACTAGAAAGAGCCAATTGCAATCTATCATTTAAGGAAGTTGATAGGTGATCTATGGAAGTATGGCTTAGAGTTTAAGAAATAGATATAGTATTTATTCCCTTCGGATTATGCTTACCTAGAGACTTGAGGGTGTTATTAGAAACCTTACCATAAGAAGGTAAGTGAACCCTATTCATTGACATATGATAGTAGGAATTCTAGAACACCTTGTAGATAAAACAGTAGGGTTGGACAAGTTACAAGTAGTAGTTATGAAGAAGGAGAAATCGTGGAAGTAACTCTATGGATAGGCAATATAGATCAAAGAAGGGAGGACCCAGCAAATTGCATTCTTAGCGTGTAATACCATGATATTAAAGGTAACATCTAAGAAGACCATGTCATAGAAGAGAGCAAAGAGATTGGAGATAAGAAGTTCTAGTGTGTTGTTAGTATGGTTATGACCCTAAAAGACTAGTTAGCCATAAATCTCGAGGATCAAATGCTATCCTAGGTGCCCTTTATAGAAAATCCAACATTCTAGTAGGAGTAGAAGCTCAACACCCTCTGTTTGACTGATCATCCGAAGCTTAGGATTACTCTAGAACCTCAATTAGGGTTCTTCCTTGATCATGCAACTAACATTTTTTAACTTTTCCTCTCAAGATTTTTGTCATAAATAGTCGTCTCATTTAGGTGAATGAGTACGGCCCATATTCCTATCCTAACTCAAGCCACAATAATAATGAACCTTTATTCCTCTGTACCTCTGTAGGAGTAACCTCTATACCACTATAAGTAAGAGTCATTACATACTCAAATTTTCTTGATCAAGTCACTATGACTTAATGCTCCTTACATATAGTCATCTTGACTTCTTCCAAGAATGATCTCTTTATTATTTCATGTAGCATATCATTAGTTCCGATAACCCACGGTTCCATGTTAGGGAGGTAGTAGGGCCTCATAAATTTTAAGTTTCCTTGTATTTACGAGTGATTGGAAGAATCTTCATTCCAAATAATATAATAAGTTAGTAGCTCATGACACCCACTTTCTAATCAAACCATTTGGTGTCCGCTACCGTGACTTTGGTATTTGGAGCGCAAGATTAGTTGTTACCTTCAAACAAATTATATATATATGACCTAGACGAGCCCACCTTCAATTATGTCGATCATGTTCCATTCAAAGCGTCTCCTCATGCACTATTTTTAAGGCACAACGTTCGGGCCTAGGGTCTCAGCCTTAGCCACTTCCCCGATACCGTCGACCATTCCAACCTAAATAGGAGATTCGGTCTCGACCTAACCCTTTTGACCCATTATACAATTTTAGTGGCCAACATGTTAAACTTAGTGTTAGTTTCAGTGCCTTAAGAGAACAGGACCCCCCTGTGCTAGGTTTTAGAGAGTTTTGTTAGGGAAAAAATGACTTGGTAAGCCATGTATTTAAGGCTGGACCTAATCTGTGAGGAACCATTTTCTTTATAAAATTTTCAAGATATGATTTCATGCTTCACGGGACTAGATAAATAGCTATGGTAGGTAGAATTCCCTAAATAGGAGTATTATAGAGTTTCCCATATACTAATGATTAGCCGATCATAAGCCTATGGACCAAAGTTACGACAAAGAGTCCTTTAGCCTAAACCTATCCATAGAAGTATTCCTATCTTGATGAGATTAGCATCTATATTTCTTATGTAAGATTGTGGGGTCATATATTTTAATAATAGGATATATGGTTAGAATATAAAAACCTAGATTATGATAATTTAGAACCCTTTTGGTATTAACCACCTCTAGAAATCATATACGACTAGCTCCCTTTATCCTACGAGTTGATGTAATTTCGTGGACGAAACTCTTTAAGGTGGGTAGGTTATAAGCCCCCTTATTTTTAAATTTTATTTTAATCTATTTAAATTTTAAACTAGAATTTATATGAATATGTCTAACGCATAATTTTTGGAGCTTTGATTTTTGGAGCACAAGACAGGCCCGTCTGAAACGTCATTCTTAAGTTTTGTAGTAGACATGTTTACCTTCAATTTGGTATATCATGTATCCAAACTTGTCTGCTAAAATACTTTTGACTCGCTCACTCAATAGGGTCAATTTGGGCCATTCAATCGATTATTGTAATTCTAGACCTAACAAACTTAAGTTCGTGACTCGACATTGATCAAAACCATTTGACCCAAAATACAGTTTGATCCATTTTAAGCCTACGACACACATGCCTAGGGTGCTCCATTCAAACGAGTTCCCATGTGCTATTTATTTATGAATGATACAAGAGACTCAATGAGTGATTTTGAATTATATTTGACTAGAAATATATTTGGATCCAACCTAGCAAATCCGACTCGATAGAGTCATGACTAGGTGGCCATGACCTAGTAGAATTATTCTGAATATTTTATTGGATATTCTTGTACAGTCAATAGGTCTAAATACGATTTTTATATATAGGATTATATTATAAATGTACATAGATTAGTTACATGCGAGATTTTAACGACTGTTAGGATTATAGGAATTTTATGTGTGAAGAGTATGATTGTTTCTACGTTATATGGGGGTGTGAGAGTCGATATATTATATATATA